>BGNK01001180.1:20638-66161 GCA_003297005.1 Symbiodinium sp. clade A Y106 | reverse complement strand
TCACCTACGAGTCTTTCGGAGTGTGTCGTGAGAAGGGTCAGCCCATCGTGCCCTGTCCAGCGAGCGCCTGCTGCCTGGACACGCTTCAGGCATCTGCCGCCGCCCGACTTGGACGTCTCCGTGCTTCGTGAGGGCGCAAATCCTTCCGAAAGCGTCCTCTCGTGGCCAGCGGGTCCTCGGCCTGCCAGCGGCTGCCACTGATGACCTTCGAAATCAACCAGAATCCAAAACGAAGGGTTGGCTCTGCCGCACTGAAGGGCCATGGCGGCTATGGTTGTTTGCCTGTCTCCAGGCGCAGTTCCGTTTCCTTCGTTTTCAGGCTAGTCCCTTGTTGTCGTGGCGCAGCGCTTTGGTGGGAGGCTCCCGACACTGCCCTTGCCGACGGCCCTGCTGGGAGCCACAGGGAGCGCGAGCGGTGGCTTTGGCGTTGCAGCCGAGACCTTTCGAGAGCTCCCTTCTGCTTTCGGGCGTCGCCCATGTCGTTCACCCTTGAGGCCTAAGGGCTCCGAGGACCCAGTTGAAGATGGAAGTCTGGCAGAAGTGTTGCAGCAACGGCTCGACGGGTTTCAGGGGCTTCTCATGATCTCGATGTATTGGGAAAGTACCATGCGAGCGAGCGAAGTGAGAAAAAAGGCTTCACTTATGCAAGAGTGGTCTTGAGGCTCGTTGCTGTAGTGCATGGGGGAATCCGGCTGCTGATCTTCGGAGAGTTCAAAAACGATGAATGGACCAGGTTCGTCTCAGGGATGGAACTTTCGTGTTTATCATTCCTCGAGTGTGGCTGGGGGTTCTTACGTAAGTTAGGAGTACAGAGCAGGAGGCGGGTTTGTCCACATGGCGTCCGCGAGGTCCCATTTTTATGCAGTCCCGGTGCGGCCGCATCCTCCGCAAAGCCGATTCATTATTGCAAGTTCCAATGCATCGCCTGTTTTGGCTTGGAGATGTGAGAATCCCGCCATTACCTTCATCATTTTCTGAATGGGCTGGGTTTTTTGGTCCGGGTACTATCGGAAAAGCTTTATCTCTGCCTGGGTAGGCCTGTCGCTCAACAGCTTCTCGAGCATACATGGACAGAGTCCGAAGCAAGCCCTCCGCCTTGTCCAGGGTCTTATTTGTATCTCCACCAACGTGCACAGGGTCGAAAAGAAACTTTTCTCTCCCGCGCACGGGTTGTTCTTCTACCTCGCCACGTATCCATGACCCAAAAAAGCCTTCCCATCAGCGGACAGGGCTTTCAGTGGCTTCTTTGTACCCCGCGGATCGAGCTTCCTCAAACCCGAGATGTTGAGATAAAAGCTCGCCCAGCCCAACCACGGGTTTTGCAAGGTCACCTCGTGTACCCCTTGCCACCTACGCCCTCCCGCTGCCACAATGGGGTTTAATTGGGCCCTGCAAGGGGGCTTCAAATGGCCCTTGAGGCAAAAGGAACAAATGAAGTTTCGAGGAGGGCAGAAAACACTTTAACAGGCCACACAAGGCTTTGTTTTCTTCGTGACAAGCTTCATCCAGACGTGCCGGTATCGCCCGGGTGTTTCTGCGCTTAGTCTCTTTTGAGCGGTTTGCTCCCGGTTCCCAAATTCTCTACATAGTGCCTCTCGACTGGCTTGCTCCTTGTTCTTTCTCTGGTCTCTTTCGAGCGGTTAGCTCCCTCTTCTCAAACGCCTTGGTCTTTTTCGAACGGTTTGCTTCTAGTCTCTTTCGAGCAGTGTGCTCCTTGTCATTGAAATCTCTAAGTCTCTTGCTTCTTGCTCTCAGAACCTCTAGTCTTTTTCGAGCGGTTTGCGCCTTTTAGCGGTTTGCTCCTTGTGTTAATCTTTTTCGAGCGGTTTGCTCCTCTTGCTCAAGTTCTCTAGTCTCTTCGAGCGGTTTGGTCCTTGTTCTCAAAGTCTCTAGAGTCTTTTGCTCTTTGTTCTGAAATACTCTAGTCTCTTTCGAGCGGTCTTTCTCCTTGTTCTCAAATTGTTTATTCTCTTTCGCTTGGTTTGCTCTTTGTTTTCAAATCCTCTTGTCTCTTTCGAGCGGTTGGCTCCTTGTTCTCAAATTTTCTAGTCTTTTTCGAGCGGTTTGTTCCATGTTCCGAAATACTCTAGTCCCTCTCGATTGGTTTGCACCTTTTCTCAAATTGTGTATAGCTATTTTCTTTCGCTTGGTTCGCTCCTAGCTCGCAAATTCTCCAGTCTCTTTCGAGCGGTTTGTTCCTTGCTCTCCAATTCTCTAGTCTCTTTCGAGCGTTTTGCTGCTTGTTTTGAAATTCTCTAGTCTCGTTCGAGCGGTTTGCTTCCAGTTCTTAATATCTCTAGTCTCAGTGGAGCGGTTTGCCCGTTGCGTTGTCAAGTTTTCTAATCTTTTTCGAGCGGTTTGATCATTTTCGACCGGTTTGTTCCCTGTTCTGAAATACTCTAGTCTTTTTCGAACGGTTTGCTCCTTGTTCTCAAAATTCTCAACTCTCTTTCGAGCAGCTTGCTGTTTGTTCTCAAAGTCTGTAGTGGTTTGCTGCTTGTTCTCAAAATCTCTAGTCCCTTTCGAGCGGTTTGCTTCTTTGAGAACACGGAGCAAGCCGCTTCAATTAGACTAGAGCGTTTCCGAACAAGGGGCAGATCGCTCGAAAGAGACTAGAGAATTTGAGACAAAGAAGCGAACCGCTCGAAAGGGACTAGAGAATGAGAACACGGAGCAAGCCGCTCGAAAGAGATTGCGCTCGAAGAGGACAGAAAACGAACAAACCGCTTGAGAACAACTGGAGCAGTTGAGAACAGGGTGCGAACCTCCCAAAGAGACTAGAGAAATTAAAATCGAGGAGCAAACCGTTCGAAAAAAACTGGAGAATTTGAGAACAAGGAGCAAAACGCTGGAAAGAAACTAGATAATCACTCGAAAGAGACTAGAGCGTTTAAGAGTTAAGACAGTTAAGAACAAGGAGCAAAACGCTCGAAAGAAACCGGAGAAATTGAGAACAAAGACCAAACCGCTCGACAGAGGCAGCAGAAATTTAGAACAAGGAACAAACCAAGCGACAGGAACTAGAAAATTTGAGAACCAAGAAAAGAGCAAACCCATCCAAAAAAAAGTAAAAAAACTTCAGAACACAAGGAGCACACCGCTTCAAAGAGACTAGAGTTTTTCATTCTGTTTTTTCGAGCGGAATTCTCTAGTCTCTTTCGGTCTCCTTGTTCTGAAATTCTCTAGCCTCTTTCGAGCCGCTCGCCCCCTCCTTCTCAAACTTCCCTAGTGCCTTTCGTGCGGTTTGTTTTTTTTTTTTTTTTCTGTCCTTTTCGAGCTGTTTGCTACTTCGTCTCAAGTCTAGTCTCTTTCGAGCGGTGTGCTTCTTGTTCTTAAGTTATCTAAGTCTATTGCCTCTTGTTCTCAAAACCTCTAGTCTCTTTCGAGCGGTTTGCTCCTTGTTTTCAAAGTCTCTAGTCTCTTTGGAGCGGTTTGCTCCTTGTGTTAGTCTTTTTCACACGGGTTTGCTCCTGGTTCTGAAATACCCTAGTCTCTTTCGAGCAGTTTGCTCCTTGTTCTCACATTCCCTAGTCTCTTTCGAACGGTGTGTTTTTCTGTCGTTTTCGAGCTGTTTGCTATTTCGTCTCAAGATATCTATTCTCTTTCGAGCAGTGTGCTCCTTGTCATTAAGCTTTCTAAGTCTATCGCTTTTTGTTCTCAAAACCTCTAGTCTCTTTGGAGCGGTTCGTTCTTGTCTTCAATTTATTTTGTGTCTTTGCAGCGGTTTGCTCCTTTTGTTAGTCTTTTCCGAGCGAGTTTGCTCCTCTTGCTCAAGTTCTCTAGTTTCTCTCGAGCGGTTTGCTCCGTGTTCTGCAAGACTCTAGTCCAATTCGATTGGTTCGCGCCTTGTTCTCAAATTCTCAATTTTTTTCGCTTGGTTCGCTCCTTGTTCTCAAATTCTCTAGTCCCCTTCGACAGGTTTGCACCTGGTTCTCAAAATCGCTATTCTCTTTCGCTTGGTTCGCTCCTTGTTCTTAAATTCTCTAGTCTCTTTCGCTTGGTTTGCTCTTTGTTTTCAAATTCTCTAGCCTCTTTCGACCGGTTAGCTCCTTGTTCTCAAATTTTCTAGGTTTTTTTCGAGCAGTTTGCTCCTTGTTCTGAAATAATCCAGTCTCGTTCGATTGGTTTGCACCTTTTTCTCATATTGTGCATAACTGTTTTCTTTCGCTTGGTTCGCTCCTTGCTCTCAAATTCTCTAGTCTCTTTCGAACGGTTTGCTCTGTGTTCTCAAATTCTCTAGTCTCTGTCGAGGGTTTTGCTGCTTGTTCTGAAATTCTCTAGTCTCGTTCGAGCGGTTTGCTTCCTGTTCTTATTTTCTCTAGTCTCAGTGGAGTGGTTTGCCCGTTGCGTTGTCAAGTTTTCTAGTCTTTTTCGGGCGGTTTTTTATTTTCTCAAACTCCCCAATCTTTTTCGAGCGGTTCCTTGTTCTGAAATACTCTAGTCTTTTTTGAACGGTTTGCTCATTGTTCTCGAGATTCTTTAGTCTCTTTCATGTCTGTACCGGTTTGCTGCTTGTTCTCAAAATCTCTAGTCCCTTTCGAGCGCGCGAAAGAGACTAGAGAATTCGGCTCGAAAGAGACTAAAGAATGAGAACACGGAGCAAACCGCTTGGAAGAGAATAGAGCGTTTCCGGACAACGCGCACACCGCTCGAAAGAGACTAGAGAATTTGGGACAAGGGATCAAACCGCTCGAAAGGGAGTAGAGAATGAGAACACGGAGCAAGCCGCTCGAAAGAAACTTGCGCTCGAAGGGGACAGAAAAGAAACAACCTGCTTGAAAAAAACTAGAGCAGTTGAGAACAGGGAGCAAGCCTCCCAAAGAGATTAGAGAAACTAAAATCGAGGAGCAAACCGCTCGAAAAAAACTGGAGAATTTGAGAACAAGGAGCAAAACGCTGGAAAGAAACTCGATAATTTGACTCAAAGAAGCGAGAGTTTAAGAAGCAGCAAAACGCTCGAAAGAAACCGGAGAATTTGAGAACAAAGACCAAGCCGCTCGACAGAGGCAACAGAAATTAAGAGCAAGGAACAATGCAAGCGAAAGGAACTAGATAACTTGAGAAACAAGTCAAGAACAAGCCCATCGAAACAATTGGGAAAATTTCAGAACACAAGGAGCACACCGCTTCAAAGAGACTAGGGCCTAGGGAGTTGAGACAAAGAAGCAAACCGGTTTGCCCCTTGTTCTGAAACGCTCTATCTCTTTCAAACGGTTTGCTCCGTGTTCTCATTCTTTAGTCTCTTTCGATCGGAATTCTCTAGTCTCTTTCGAGCGGTTTGCTCCTTGTTCTGAAATTCTCTAGTCCCTTTCGAGCGGTTTGCTCCTTGTTCACAAATTCCCTCTGTGTTTCGAGCGATTTGTTTTTTTCTGTCCATTTCGAGCGGCTTGCTACTTCGTCTCAAGTCTAGTCTCTTTCGAGCGGTGTGCTCCTTGCTATTAAGATATCTAACTCTATTGCCTCTTGTTCTCAAAACCTCTAGTCTCTTCCGAGCGGTTTGCTCCTTGTTTTGAAATTCTCTAGTCTCTTTGGAGCGGTTTGCTGATTGTGTTGGTCTTTTTCGTGCGGTCCGCTCCTCTTGCTCAAGTTCTTTAATCCTTTTTGAACGGTCAGGTGCTTGTTCTGAAATACTGTAATTCCCTTCGATTGGTTTGCGCCTTGTTCTCCGATTGTCTATTCTTTGCTTCTTTGAATCAGGTTACGTTGTTTCTTTCCATCGGTTTGCTCCTTGTTCTCAAATTCTTTAGTCTCTTTTGAGCGGTTCGCTCCTCGTTCTCAAATGCTCAACTCTCTTTTGAGCGGCTTGCTCTTTATTCTCACTTTTAGTCCCTTTCGAGTGGTTTGCTTCTATGTCTCCAATTCTCTAGTCTCTTTCGAGCGGTTTGCCCCTTGTTCTGAAAGGCTCTAGTGCTTCTTGTTCTCAAAATGTCTAGTCTCTTTCGAGCGGTTTGCTCCTTGATTTCATTTTCCCTAGTCTCTTTGGAGCGGTTTGCTCCTTGTATTAGTCTTTTTCGATCGCTTTGCTCCTCTTGCTCAAGTTCTCTAGTCCCTTTCGAACGGTTTTGTCGTTGTTCTCAAAGTCTCTATCTAGTCTCTTTCGAGCGGTTTGCTCCTTGTTGGCAAACTCTCTATTCTCTTTCGCTTGGTTCGCTCCTTGCTCTCAACTTCTCTAGTCTCTTTCGCTTGGTTTGCTCTTTGTTTTCAAATTCTCTAGTCTCTTTCGAGCGGTTAGCTCCTTGTTCTCAAATTTTCTAGTCTTTTTCGAGCGGTTTGCTCCTTGTTCTCAAATCTCTAGTGTCTCTCGAGCGTTTTTTTTCTGTCCTTTTCGAGCGGTTTGCTCCTTCGTCTCAAGATATCAAGTCTCTTTCGAGCGGTGTGTCCTTGTTATTAAATTCTCTACGTCTCTTGCTTCTTGTTCTCGGTTTGCTCCGTGTTCTGAAATAGTTTAGTCCCTTTCGATTGGCTTGCATCTTTTTCTCAAGTTCTCTGTCCTCTTTCGCTTGGTTCGCTCCTTGCTCTCAATTTCTCTCGTCTCTTTCGAGCGCTTTGCTCCCTGTGTTCTCATGTTTTCTGGTGTTTTTCGATCGGTTTGCTCCTTTTTCTCTAGTCTCTTTCGCTTGGCTTGCTGATTGTTAAAAAATTCTCTAGTCTGTTTCGAGCGGCTTGCTCCTTGTTCTGAAATTCTCTAGTCTCTTTCGAGCGTTTCGCTTCCTGTTCTTATTTTTTAACCGTCTAGTCTCTTTCGAGCGGTCTGCTTCTTTGAGACAGATTGTCTAGTCTCTTTCCAGCTCCTTGTTCTCACATTCTCGTGTCTCTTTCGAGCGGTTTGCTCCTTGTTCTGAAATACTCTAGTCGCTTTCGATTGGTTTGCACCTTTTGCTCATATTCTCTTTTCTCGTTCGCTAGGTTCGCTCCTTGTTCTCAAACTGTCTAGTGTTTTTTGAGCGCTTTTTGCTCTTTTTGTTCTCAAGTTTTCTAGTGTTTTTTTCGATCGGTTTGCTCCCTTCTTGTCAAATTCTCTAATCTCTTTCGAGCGGTCTGCTACTTTGAGTCAAATTATCTAGTCTCTTTCCAGCGGTGTGCTCCTTGTTATCAAATTCTCTTGTCTCTTTCGAGTTGCTCGCTCCTTGTTCTCAAGTGCTCAAGTCTTTTTCGAGCATTTTCCTCCTTGGCCTGAAATTCTCAAGTTTCTTTCGAGCGGCTTGCTCCTTGTTCTGAAATTTTCTAGTCTCTTTCGAGCGGTTTGCAATCCGTGTTCTCAAACGCTCTAGTCTCTTTGAATTTCCAGCGGTTTGCTCCGTGTTCTCATTCGCTGGTCTCTTTCGAGCGGTATTCTGCAGTCTCTTTCGAGCAGTTGGCTCTTTTTCTCAAATTCTCTAGGGTTTTTGGAGCCGCTCACCCCTCGTTCTCAAATTCCCGAGTCTCTTTGTGTTTGTCGAGCGGTTTGCTTCTTTTTCTCCAGATGTCTGGTCTCTTTCGAGCGGTGTTCTCTTTGTTATTAAATTCTCTACGTCTCTTGCCTCTTGTTCTCAAGTTCTCTAATCTCCTTTGAGCGGTTTGCTCCTTGTTCTTAAATTCTGTTTTTTTTGAGCGTTTTGCTCCTTGGTCTGAAATTCTGTTTTTTTTGAGCGTTTTGCTCCTTGGTCTGAAATTCGTTAGTTTCTTTCGAGCGGCTTGCCTCCTTGGTCTCAAATTCTCTAGTCTCTTCCGAGTGGTTGTCCTTGTTTTGTCCTGGGGCTTGTGCCCTTGTGACAGGCTCCTCTCGCGGGCCGGCTCCCGGCTCGGTGGCTTTTGGCTGCCTCTCCACGCTCATGTTTTGTCCTTTCTTTCGGCATTTCCCCTCCCTCCACTAACTCTCCTTCTAGTGCCCTTCCCTTCCTTGCCCTTCCAGTCCTTTCCGCTGCCCTTCGTTCCTCGCTAATTACCTGTCCCTGGCCCTCTTCCTGCTTCCTTCTCCGCCTTCCCTGCCCTCTTCCTTTTCTTCGTCTCTCCCTGTCTCTCTGTCTCTCTGTCTCTTTGTCCCTCTGTCTTTCTGTCTCTCGGTCTCTCTGTCTCTCTCTCTCTCTCTGTCTGTCCGTCCGTCCGTCCGTCCGCCCGTCCGTCCGTCCGTCCGTCCGTCCGAAGTGGGCGACAGGCAGGCGGAGGAACAGTGGGTCACGATGCTTATAACCTTGGCTCAGCCAAATCCTTCCGAAGGCACTTTGTGAATTCATGTTGCTTGTATGTTGGATGCGAGAGTCGAGTCGGGCCCCGCGGTCATGTGCTCGTAGTCTGACGGTGGCTCTTGCAATCAATGTGAAGTAGTATTGCGGGGGCCAGCAACACTCTCGATCACAATACCCGGCAGTCTCGTAGAACGTCTTGTTTGTTTGACCGTTGCATTCGTGCCCGTGAGCTTCCATGGATCATTGCTTGCAGCTGGATGATGGATGAGGCTTTGTGCTTCGCAAGCAGAGACCAAGACCTGCAAAGCCGCCCCACCCGAGCTTCCTTTTCTGGAAAAAAAGGTTGTTGCAGTACAAGATCACCAACCCAAATCATCGCTGCCCCCCAAACAGGAAGGTGAGTTGGAGCAGAGGGCGCGGATGTTCATGAGGCGACGCTGGAGTCGAGGGGGACGGGAGTTTGCCAGGCTTGTCTTCCGTGTCTCGGAAGCACCAGGCCCCAGGCAAGAAGACATGGAGCCACTTGAATCCCTGGGTTTTGTCGGGAGTGTAAATCGCTCCGTTTGTCATATCTTCTTGTCTCTTTCGAGTGGTTTGCTCCTGTTCTTCAACTTCTTTAGTCACTTTCAACTGGCTTCCTCGTCTTTCTCACACACTCCTCTGTCAAATTGTCTGGTCTTTTCGACGGGTTTGCGTCTCTCTCTCTCTCTCTGCCAACGGCTTGCTCTTGTTTCTGGTATTTCCAACCTCTTCGATTGGTTTGCTCCTTTTCTCAAACTCCTGTCTTTGTCACATTCATTCACATCCTTGAGTCTCATACGAGCGCTTTGCGTTTTCCTTTCCAGTCCCTTTTTGCCCGGTTTGCTTTCATTTCTCAAATTCTCCTCTTTGCCAAATTCTCGCAAATTCTCTACTTCTCGGTCTTTTTCCAGCGGCTTGTTTCAGCCTTCGATTTTCAAGAACCCCTGCGGTAAACTGCTTGGGGAAAACGTAAACCCTAGCCCTGGCAACCCGGAAAGGATCAGGCCCTTGTACTGGCTGTGAGGTGGGTGTAGGATGGCGTGGGTTTTTGGACGTGCCAACTCACTAGCACTGTTGTGCTTCAGGCATTCCCAGCTTCTCTCGGCGCCCTCCTGACAGCAGGGTCGCTGTCGCGCAGGTGCGGAGAAGGTCTGTTGCATCCATAGCAGCTAGGCGTTTAGGCATCTGCCGCCGTTTCGGTCCTGGCAGGTGCAGTTGAACTTTGAGGACTTGATGGCCTGGAGTGTAAATGCCCAGACGGAAGCGTTTTCATTCGATCCAGGTCCGTGAGCCTTGAACTTCCGTCGTCCTGCCGAAATTCGGGTTGGTGAGCAGGCAAAGCCGAGTGGTCTTGCCCCACTTTAACTTGAGAGCCAGCAGCATGTTGCGAGGAGGCCCCGACGGGTCCCATCGTCAGTTTGGGAGTTTAATTGCTCGCCGCAGCCTAGCGTCTGATTGATGAGTACCGTCGCATGCGTCGAATACTTGGATGCCCGTTTGCTATGCGAGGTTCAGAACAATCCGGGCGCTGCTGGCTAACATATAATCGCTAAGTGCCGGCTTTGCTCTTCCATGCTCCTTTGCAAGGGTTTTTATTGACATCCCGCGAGTCTCTGCTTGGGGTCATCTGCTTCAGCCGCGCAGGTTGAAAAAGTGTTGCAATGATTTTAAGGGCAGCGGAGGGCACCAGCACAATGGATCTTGGCAACAATGTCAGTCGCAGGGTGTAGCCATGCTATCGCTGTGAATGTTCTCGCAACGTCCGGAATGCAGGCAGTGCCGGTGAGTTGGTTGGACTCATGGTGGGGAGTCGGGCAAGGCATGAATCTGCCACGTGTGCAGCGCATGCAGCTGTCCTGGTCTGATGGGATGAGAACTTGAGGGCCCACAGATAGCGTGGCACACGCAAGACCGTCAGAAGTCCGATGCTTGACGCTGAGTCGGGAGTCCTCGGATGAAGCGCTGTCGGCTGCTGCCCCACCGCTCCTGTTCCCATGCGAGCATTGCCCCCGGTGCGTGCAAGTTCAGTCCAGGCTCCAGGCATCTCCAGGCGGCCGGAGCCCGAAGCGGAGCTTGGCGGTCTCGGCGAAAGCGTCACGAGTGCTTCACCTAACAGCTCTCCGGCCTGGACTCGCGGAAATTCTCCGACCCGGGGCTTTTCCGATCCGCCGTTTCGGAATGCATGGGGCCCGAATGGGCGCGGTCAACTTGTCCGACGTGTAGGGGTGCTGTACATAAGGCTCGTTGGCGTCGCCGAGCAGTGCGCCCTTTGCCTTCACCTGCTCCTGGCTGGTCCATTCCATCAATCCTTATCGCAGTCGAGACGATTATGTTAGTCTGCTGTCCGCCGAACGCATTGAATCGTTGATCTTCGGGACGAGTGCACAGCCTCCCCGCGTGGCCAAGTGATAGGCACACCTGTGCGGCTCGAAGCACTGGTTCGGATGGAGGTACCAATGCAGGGTGCCCATGGCGGCACTATCAAAATTGGCGTGCTGCAGCTGTAGGGTCAGCTGACACCCGCCGAGATCTGCCTCGGGGCGGCACTGACTCAATCGCCAGGTGTGCTGGTGCCAATGCATTTCAGTTTCAAGATCAAGGCGAAGGTTTGAGGTCAGGTATGGCCAGGACTGGGTGCTGATTCCTTATGCGCTGCACAGGCGCAAGGTCGTGCCCTGCAAGTCTTGCAGCCCTTCTTCAGCAGTTGCAAGCCTCCGCAGGAACGCTGTCGCTACTTGGTGCGAGATTGAAGCTGGAAGTCCAAGTGCACAGGACTGGGCACTGCTGAGCCCGTGGCAAGAAGTCTGCTGCACGCTGGATTCTTTGGTCGTCTCGGGGGCATCCCCCGGCTACGGCGGTGTTCCTGTGCAGATAGCTTGAGAGTCCACATTTGGCTGCTGGACGCAGGGCCACGCCTGCTCCTAGTCCTAGCGGCACCACGACACCTCCTGAAATTTGCTGCGCGACCTGCATGTGCAGATGGAGCTGCAGGGCCACCCGAAGATTCCTGGCACTTGCAGGAGGACTCGCAGTGCATCAGTGCCTGGTGCAGGCTTGCACCCCTTGGATGTGGACTTCACGGTGATGCTCGAATCATCTCGAAGCCGTGACGGCTGTTGGCTTGAAAACCTGCATCTTTCCGCAGAGAGTCGCAGAACCAAAAAAGGCATGGCTACATGATCCATATGCTGATTCTGCCAAGAAGCCCAGCACTTGCTGCTTGATCAAGGGGGGCTGCAGGATCCTCGTGAAGCGCGCCCTGGTTGAGAGTCTCCTCGCCCCGCCTCGTGCATCGTGAACTGGGTGGCAAATCCTCTGCCTAAGCGCGACAGGCTCCAGAGTTGGAGCCTGCGCATGCGACTTAAGCCGGCTAGGACGGGATCTGAATGAGCTGAAGCTGACACGCTAAGCGGAGTGCGCGTCTATGAGGATCTGCTTGCGATTTGCGTACGCGGTCCACCGAGCACTATCCAAGCAGGTGCAAATTGCTGGCTCGACATGCTCTTGAACTTAGTGGACTGAATCCCCAACCCTGAACATAATATAAGGTTAGAGAAAAAAGCCACTAGTCACTTGTCAGGCCCTAGTCGAACAGTGTGCAAGTCAGATGCGCGTCTGCACAGCTTGCAGCTTAGCAGCGTGCTCTCTGGGTGTGTCGCAAGAGAGAGCCTCAGGGTCTCGGCGTCAGCTTCGGGGCTCTTATGGACATGAGGAATGTGTGCAGCTCACGCAGGGAAGGCGTTATTCTCATGCTTGGGATAGATCTTGTCCGGTCGACAGGTCTGCATTCGGAGAGGCCCCAAAAGACGCTAGCTTGCTCCAGGCCAAACCTGGTTGGGTTTCGCTTCCGCACGCAGTTGACTTCCGAAGCAAAGCTTTGAAGGCTCGTCGCAGATCTACGGCGCCGGCTGCCCAGCTCTTTGTTCACACGAGTTTCGATGGCTCTCTTTCCTCGGCCTCTTCCACTTTCGGCACGTCCCTGTCCCTTCCCTGCACCGTACGGCTGCCGTCAGTGCGGCTTCACCTCCGCCGCTTCCAGTGCTGCATCGAGTTGAGGAGCTTGCAGACGCACGTTAGGCAAGCTGGCGCCCGCGAGGAGCCAGCCAGGAGCGGGTCAAAGCGTATGGCAGGGGCCTTATTGGTTTTGTGTGCCACAGGGTTTGAGAGGAGTGTCCTCTTCCTGGTTTCGCCCGTGTGCCTTCGAACTCTCAATGTTTTGCCGTGCGGGAAGCACGCGTCCCTTCGAGTCATTGCGCGTCGCTTCTGATGGGGGCAAGTGGGCAGTTGGGAGCTTGTAGAATTTCCCGAGCCGTCTGCAGCTCGGCATCTGGCAGTGCAGGGAAGTCTACTTCTCTTTGAGATGCGGTGTCGCATGCTTCTCGGCCGGTCCTTGGGCAGATTTTCTGGCTTTGACCTCTTCGTCTTCGTGCTCTCCGAGCTCACTGCCCAAGAACCCCAGAGCCTCAAACCTTCAGCGCCGTGTGACTGCTTGGGGCCTTAGGGCCTCAGGGAGCAGGCCGCGCTGCGCGTGGATGGTATTCTCGGAGCTCCAAGGCTAGATAGCAGCTCAGACCAGGCAATGCTTTAGCGGTTGGGAGCTCGAGCGCGTCGCGGGATGCCATCGAAGGTCTTAGGGTAGTCCATGCAGGCATGTTCCATCGGCAGCTCTCCTTAGTACATCGCTGCTTGGCATGTCTCTGGGGCCGTAGCCGTAGTGCGGGGTTGCCGAGCCATTACGAGCTTAAGTGGCCAGAAGCGGTTGCCGACCCTTCCTCTGCAGCAGCCTGTTGACTTGGGACCCTGACACGCCATGATCGCATTTCATTCGCTGCGAAGCCTTGGGAGTACTCAGGGCTCCGGGATCTTCCGGGTTGATTGTGGGGTTCGGGGCTCCGCCGAATGAAGACGAGTGCACCAGAAAGTCCAACATGTATCAAGTGCACAGCCGTGGGACATCGGCAGATGCAACGCAGATGGCTAAGCCGGATGCTACTGATGCGGATGCCGGCGAAGAGGCCCGCGGTCGGCGGAATCTCAATCCCTAGCAAATAAGTCGTGTTGGGATTGAGGCTTCCGAGGTTCAGCCGTGTCGGGGGTCGGAATTTGACCGCAGAGGAAGCTTGAACAGTGCATGTTTACACGACTTCGCTGTGTCTTGTCCCCGTCAGCACACCGGGCTGCAGCCTCCATGTGCTCATGTCAGCTTGCCAGCATGCAGCCAGCCTATTGGTTAAGTCCCCTTTGCGTGTGAGGCGCAAGAGCCGTAGGTCAACCTGGCAGAGGCTAGGTAAATTCGAGAAGCTTTCGCATGAAAGCTCCGGTTGCCGGGCGCACTTCGGCGCTTGCTGGCTGGCCTTGGCGAACCATGCGACCGCTGGATTGCGAGAGACGTGCCGGTGTGTCAAAGCCTGCAAAGTTCACCGACGGCCCAAGCACCTCCTGGCAGGAAAGATGCTGCTCCGGGATGGCCGCGTGGCCTAAGGAGTCAGAGGCAGGTTGTCGAAACCACTGAGAGAGGTGACACCGGCCTGGTCCAGTCCGACCTTTGCCGAGCGGTGTAGGACACAACACGGAAGCGACTTCACACGGCTTCCCCTGGGTGCCGAGCTCCTCGTTTCCTTTCCCGAGGTGTTCAGTGCGAACGGAGCGGTCGAGCCGCTCTGCCTTTCGCCGTTGCATCCTGGCGATGTCTCGTTTCGTTGCCTGAAGCTCCCCGTGAGTCCAGTGCTCTGACCATCACGTGGACCCTGTCCTACGAGGATATGCCGACGGCATCACCTGGAGGCCAGATCGCCCGGCTTCCGCCCGTGCCGCCCCAGTTCTTGCATGAGGCTTGGCAATAACTGCTTCCTGCTCCGGCTTGCAGGCGTGAGGCTGTTTCGTGGCCTAGGCGGGCCATGGTCCGAGTGCCGTCGGACTCTGGAGGTTGCCAGGTCCAAGTGATAGACTGGCGCCGCGCACTGGTAGAGTGCCGGCTCCACGGCGTGCTGGTTCTTCCGCACGAGGGACTTGTGCTGTTGCGCTCCCTGTCGGCATTGTGGACAAAGGCGCCGCGAGAAGCCTCTTGAAATGGAGCAAGCAGTCGACAGATGTCTGAAAGCCGCGGCTATGGTTTAAGAGTGCCTTCAGGGCTCTGTTCCAGACGCGGGCCTTGGTACGGCATTCCCCTTTGAATGTCCGTCGGGCCTTCTTCTGCAAGGCCACGCGTCTGATGCCTGCGTTCTGCGGACAGGCACAGGCTCCAAGATGCCAGAAGGTCATCAAAGGCTAAGCAGGAAGAACCATCACCTACAGCATGTGTGCATGTGCCGGACTTAAAATTTGAACCCGACCTAAACCAAGTTTCCGTAGGATGTGCTGGTCTTTGCATGTTGCTGCACAGCGGTCGGGTCCGCTTATTCTGCGGGCTGCTTCCATGCAGAGGAAGCCTCCAGCCAAGTTCCCTTTGTCAAATGTTCCTGGTCCGGCTCAGGAGGTCGTCAAGGCCGTATCGTAGGGGCAAAGTCTCTTTTGCCAGCGTTGTCCAAAAAGGCGAAGTGTTTCAATGTGTGGCTCGCGGCGCAAATCTGGCCCGAGGAAAGAGACTGCTTGACATATCGCAGGTGTCCGTTCTTGCACATCCTCACGGCCCTACGGATAGGCAAAGGACAACGAGAAAGTGGTGACGGATGCCATGACATTGCCCAAAAGCACAAAGCTTTCTGGGAGAAGTTCGCTGCTGATCTAGACAGGTGATATCACTGCCGAACTTCGCCAGACTCCTGGCAAGCACAGATTGGGGCCCAGCGATCAAGTGCACCAAGCCACGCTTCATGTCTGTGGTGCTGCTCAAGCTTCGTGAGCCTCTGTCACCTCTGAAGCCTGAACTCCTCTAAGCCATGCAACCCCACAGCGATAAGCCCCCAGTGTGTGAGGTTCTGACATTTTGAGGTCACCGTGTCTCAAATCCCAGCGTGTCATGCCCGAACCGGGAGCTCTCCGGGCATTTGTCAGCAATGATCCCTCCAGTCACTAAGAGTGTTTGTAGGCCTGTGCTCCAGGCGACCCCGCATTCCCCTTTGAATGTCCGTCGGGCCTTCTTCTGCAAGGCCAGGCGTCTGATGCCCGCGTTCTGCAGACAGGCACAGGCTCCAAGATGCGAGAAGGTTATTAAAAATTAAGTAGCAAGACCTACACCACCTACAGCATGCCTGAGCTGCGTCATGAGTTTACTCCAAACTTTCGGGGCGCCTGCCATTTACAAGGCAACAAGACGAGCTCACCTCGACATCTTCGTGGAGTGTGTTGACGCGTGGGCGTGGCTTTCGGAGGCTCGACCGCATTCGCGTGCGCGGAGGCCTGCAGGCGAGTCCGGGAGCTGGGTTCGGCTTTCCTTCCTGCCGTGGATCCGGCTTTGCACCTTTGGCAGTCCACCTGAAGGCCTGGTGCCCGTGCCACAAACTCACCGCACCGGCACCATGTTTGTCGAAGCACGTGCGAAGTCCATTGGCACTGGCCTGGCCGAGACCCCACTTCAAACCGAGCCCGTGATTTTTCCGCGGGCTCGGGCCTTCTTCTGCAAGGCCTGGGGTCTCATGCCTTCGACAGCACGGGAAGGTAGTTGCAAGAGGTAAAAACCGACCATTTCAATGCTTCTTTTTTTCATCCCGCATGAAGTTGCCTTCCGGACCAAAGGCACTGTGGGTCAAGCTTGCGTGAAGCACATGAGGTGGAGCTCATTACCTGCTTTCAGCAATGCTCCTCGGGAGTTTGGCGCTCTGTTGGTCTGGGCACTGTGTCATGAAGATGAGCCGATGGTATGGCCTTGAGACCAGATCACCTTCCCATGCGCCGAGGCTTGCGGCAGCTTGGTGTTGTGGCCCTTGCCGCCCTGAAGATAGCTGGTTCTAGCGTATACGAGCAGTGGCAGAGCAGTTAGTGGTCTGGTGCCCGTGCCACCAGCACAATCACAGCACCAGCCACATCCGTCCTCAAAACAGGCCTTGTAAGTCACGTGTTTACTGCGCAAGCTCGCGATGCCTTGCGCACAGTGGCGCGATAAACAAGCCACAAGATACCGAAAGCACGGCTAAATGCGGGGGTTGAGAGTGTGTGCGATGCTTTGTGTTCGACGCAGGCCTTAGGAAATCGGGTGCTTTTCAAAAAACATGGAGCTTTCTTCTGCAAGACCTCGGATATGATATTTGCGTGCATTGTCCAGACAGGCACAGGCTCGCAGATGCCAGCTAGGCTGAAAGGCTCCTTACCTACATTTTGTCAGATTTGAGGTGAGCTTCTTCAAATCGTCGGCGGGACGTGCCAGTCCAGGCATGGAATCAACCGAAGGCATTTCGCTCTGTTGAGTTGGACACTCTGTTATGATGCTGGCCCGATGGCATGCCTTAAGCCCAGACCGCATTCCTTAGAGCCGAGGCTTGCAGGCGAGTACGGGAGCTTTGTTTTGTTGCCCTTGCCGCTGTGGATCCTGGCATACGAGCAGGCTTTGCGCCTTTGGAGCAAAGTCACGGCACCAGCCTCACCCGGTGGCTTGTTGAGTAACCTGTTTGTCCAAAAGCAGAGCTCGCCTCGTGTTGCCCATGCTGGTGCGACTCAAAGCCAGACGAAGCCCTGTGCGGCGTTTTTTCACATGCAGGCCGCAGCAAGCAGGTTCCCGTGCACTGTCCAGTGAGGCCTGATGCCGGCATTCTGCAGAAAGGCACAGGATGGAAAGTCGCAAAAGTTGACAAGCTAGCTAGGTTTCAAGTCGTGGGGTCCCTCAGCTCCGTTAGAAAGAGGCAAGCTCTCCCTACTCCTGCACCCTACAGAGTCAAAACTTGAAGTGCCGCAGCCGTCGATTCACAGTCCCACACCCAATACAGTCTGGTGGTTAATCTTCAGAGGCACTGGTACCTGGTAGGTTCTCTAGACTTTACGCCCCGGTCAAGGTTGATCGGGGGTTAGACTACCAAAACTCTCAGCCCTGTGCGAGCTTGGAGTGCGTGGCAGAGTGCATCATACGTGATAAGCTCCCGCAGCTTTGCTTCAAATTGGGGGCCTTGTTACGTGTGACTCCCAGCTTCAAGCTGCATATGGCAAGCAGCGACGTGCACTTGATATCAGCCGCCCTTTCTCCGAGATGGTCCGGTCACGGGCTTGAAAGTCCGCAGCCATGTCCTTGAGACACGGCCCGGTCGTGTGGGCTTTCTGTTTTCACCTACGAGTCTTTCGGAGTGTGTCGTGAGAAGGGTCAGCCCATCGTGCCCTGTCCAGCGAGCGCCTGCTGCCTGGACACGCTTCAGGCATCTGCCGCCGCCCGACTTGGACGTCTCNTCACCTACGAGTCTTTCGGAGTGTGTCGTGAGAAGGGTCAGCCCATCGTGCCCTGTCCAGCGAGCGCCTGCTGCCTGGACACGCTTCAGGCATCTGCCGCCGCCCGACTTGGACGTCTCTGTGCTTCGTGAGGGCGCATGCCATGTCCCTCTTTGGCACACTGTCCTCCAACCCTTGCAGCCAGAAGGCATCATGAAGGTTAGAGCTGGCCAGGTTGATCAGGTCTGACCCCCACAGTCCATCGCAGCGCCTCCTCATTCTTCGATGGCTCCTTCAGTGGCTCCTGTTGGTTGTGTGCTAGATGCAATTGCCTGTCGGCTGCTGTCCATTGTCGTGCAGCACTTTCTCGGGAGACCTCCGACACCGACACCGCCCTCGTCCACGGCCCTGGGAAGCGCTGCAAGCGCTTTTGGACACCCGACCGCGGCGAGTTGCTTTACCTTCGGGATTCGCGTGCCATGATCGTTCTCCAAATGTTAAGGCTTGCCCAACGGCACGGGATTGTCGAGTATAATTCCTCCTCGGGATGCGCGAGTGCCCACAGGCCTTCCAGAATGGGGGAGTTGCCCAGAAGTATAATCTCTGTCCTTTCGAGCCGCATGGGTTTCGTGCAAGTTTTGGATGCTAGACATCCGTTGGGATTGCCAGGTTGAACTTATTACCTGGTCAGACCCGATGGCAAGAAGGAAAAAACAGTTGTTTTTATTTTTTGTTTTCTCTCTCTCTCTCTCTCCCCTCCCTCTTCCCTTCCTCCCTGTTCTTGCTGTTGTTGTTGGTGGTGGTGTTGGTGTGGGTGTTGGAGTTGGTATGGGTGTTGCTGCTGGTATTATTGCTGCTGCTACTGCTACCTTTATCGTCGTCGTTATTATCACGAAAGTTGGCGTAGCTAGTCTTTCGTTTCTACGATAGTAGTGAACCCGGGCCGCTTGTGAATCATACGGAAATCTGGATATTTCAGGCCAGAGGAGAGGGGGAATAGGAGGGAGAGAGAGAGGGAGAAAGAGAGGGGAGAAAGAGAAAGAGGGATAATAGAGGGATAGGGGAGAGGGGGAACAAAAAAAAAAAAGAATGAGAGAGAATAGGAGAGAAAAAGAGAGAGACTATCTATATCTGTATCTACATCTATATCTATATCTATATCTATATATATATATATTATCACTATATTTTTACAATTATATCTCGAGACCTCTGGATAATTATTATTTCTTTTTAATTTACGAGATTATCTGAAGATTGATAACACGAAATACCGGACTCTCAACTAATCTCTTCTTAGATTACACTCTTTCTCTCTTATAAATTTTTCCGCACCGAATAATTTCTGATATTAAAATTCTTTTCTTCTACTAATTAAATTACGAGCCTCTTTGCTCTATAAAATTACGTATTCTATTTAATATTTCTATAAATAGAAATTGAAATATTTTTCTGGGGCAAGAAAGAATTGAGGAAGATCTTAAATTAGAAGAAGATTTTTCAAGATAAATTATGCGATAGGGTTTAATTAGGTATAAGAGATGTCTCCCCCCCTAAAATATCAAATAATGAAATAAAGATGAATATTAATTTTTTGAGATTCTTACGATATATTCTATTCTAATATAAAGAATAATATTCGATTGCTAAATTAGAATTTGAGCTACGAATTTAGGATTGCAATAGAGAGAATTTATATTAAACTATATATTATAGAAAACAATTTATAAATAGCAATATATAAAAAAGGTGCGGGAGAGATATAAATTTGAAATTTACAATTTTTAAGAGAAATATAATGAGTTTAAGGTCCGAGGCCTTTCAAATTTTGAATTATAGAAATATCTAAGATTTCTGAAACCTTTCGAATCTCGAAATACAGAGGACAATCTATATTGATATGAATTAAGTGAAATTTGAAGGGCAGGACCGGGGGAATGAATGCTAGATGGACGAATATATTTTGTTAGGCTCTAAGATACGTCTTCTATAAATGATTATAACAGAGAAGAAAGAAAGATTATGAAGTGCGGCAGAAAAGATTAATTATTGGTTCGGTCTTTCATATTTTATTATTATTATCGTTATCAATCATTATTTCTATCGATATTCTTATTATTATCATTTTGATGGATGCCATCGGTATTGCTTCCATTATTGTTTGATATGGCAAGATCGTCTGTATCGTTTTCGGGGCCTGCGGGGGATTTTGTAGTGGGCTCTAAGCGAGAATTGGGCCTATGGCTTTTTTTCGAGGTCTACGACCTCTCCTCCCCTATTTCTTTATCCGTGGCCTATCCTACTTGCCCCACGGCCCTGCCTTACCATATCTTGCCCGACCTAATTTACTTATCCCCTCTACCTTAAATTTCTTATAATTTATGAAAGATACGAAATCCATACGAAATCCAAGGTTGAGATCTATAGCATTTGAGATCGATTAAAGTTCTTCCTCTTACCCTCGCCCTCCCCCATACCTATACCCAACCTACCCCTACCCTCCTTCTCTTCTTTTCCTTACCCTTAGCGAGGATCATGAAATCTATTCAATATTCAGAGGTTATCTTTCTTTTTCTCCTCTATTTTTTCCTCTCTTTTTTCTCTCTCATCTCTCTGCTCTCTTCTATCTCCTCTCTCCTCTCGTATCTCTGGTCTCTCCTCTCTATTCTCTCTTCTCTCTTCTTTCTCTTTTCTCTCTCCTCTCTCCTCTCTTCTCTCTCTACTCTCTACTCTCTCCTTTCCCATCGTTTCTCTCTTCTCTCTCCTCTCTTCCTTTTTCTCAATTCTCTCTTATCTCTTCTTATTCCTCTATTCTCTCTTCTCTCCTCTCCCCCTCCCTCTCTCCCTCTAATAACATCACCACCACCATCGCCACCACCAACAAGAAGAACTCTCTTCTCTCTTCTATCTTCTCTCCTCTTTCTTCTCTCTTCTCTCATCTCTTTTCTCTCTTCTCTGTCCTCCCTTCTCTCTTACCTCTTCTCTCTGTCTCTCTCTCTCTCTCTCCCTCCCTATTTCTTCTCTCTCTTCCCACCCTCCCTCCCTCCCTCCGTCCCTCCCTCGCTCTCTCTCTCTCTCTCTCTCTCTGTCTCTGTCTCTGTCTCTGTCTCTATCTCTGTCTCTGTCTCTGTCTCTGTCTCTGTCTCTGTCTCTATCTCTATCCCTATCCCTATCTCTATCTCTATCTCTCTATCTCTTTCTCTCTTTCTCTCTCTCTTTTTTCTTTTCTCTTCCCTCTTCTCTCCTCCTTCAAAGATTGCTTTCTCTCTCTCTCTCTATCTCTTTCTCCCTCTCTCTAGTAACAATAATATCACCAATAAGAGCACCACCACTACCGCCGTCACACCAAGAAGAAGAAGAAGAACCCCGAGATCCACCCGCGGCCTAATATAAATGGCACATTTTATCCTGAAAAATTTGAAATAGAAAATCGAGCCTCAATTTTCCATGGAGAGGCCTATGGAGACCCATATATCGATGAAAATCGTCGAATTTGCAGATGAATGCACCTATTTCCACCAATCATATTTGAATTATTCTGAATTTTCCGTATTTCTAGATATCGGAGTCGCTGAAATGGGGGAACCCTGAGATCTATCCGCAGCTTAAAATATATGGCACAGAAATAGAATTTGGCATCAGAAAATCCAGTCTAATTTTCCATTGGAGACGCCGAAATTAGTTGAGATTCGCAAAGCCATAAAAATCATCGACCTAGCAGCCATCCTTGAAAAACCTGAATACAATTGAAAGAAGGCCGCTTGAAGAGACAAGGTTTCCTTCTCTTCTCACCCTAAACCTGGGATAAAGCGTCCTCAAGATCCGCGCCGTCCGAACATCACTCCCTGTGGCTCCCCTTTTATTCCAAGATACGCGGCCAAGCACAGGGTACACAATATCAACAAGGCAAATGACTTACTACCGCGAGAACTACGTCCATTGCCGTAGTTCGTATAGATATTTCGAGTGAGATATCTTACGACACCCGGATTGTATTTATATAAATCTTGCTATCGCAAGCAATATGAAGACAAATCCCAGGTGTATTCCAACAACACCCGCCACGACGGTTATAAGGAAGACATATGGGATGACAGCGCTTAGTCCCAATCGTAGTCTTAGCAGTAGCGCTATCGTTGATCTATTATATTCGAATCTCGGTAAATAATTTATTCCGGTAGTTTTGACGAATTCACGCCTAATTTTCCAGTCCCTTGAACTCTTTACCGGAATATAGATTTAGTAGGGATTCCTTATTCTCCATTACATTCGGAATTTTCTACTATCGAAAGCAACCGCGAGAAACAAGATATCAAAGAATTACGCGAGTTAGAACGCGACTCGGAGTACATCATAATAATAGTAGAAATAAAAAATAATTATGCAAGCCCTTCGTAAATAGAATTTTTAGTCAAAAATATTTTAAGAATTTTTCCACTTATCTTACAAAAGAAATTAAAACCGAAATCCCACCAAATAAATATCCTTTAAAATCAAACAATTTTCAATTAATTCAACGAAGAATATCTCGAAATTCCTATATCATAAAATCAAATACGACCATCATAATCCGATTTAGCCCTAAATATCAAACTCAAAATCACAAAAATTTGATTTATTATCTATTAGTTTAAATAAATAATATATATCTATATATATTTTAAAGAAAAAACCATCTATGAAATTAGTAATTTCAAAATATGAACCGACCACGAATATATATATATATATATATACGAGTAAATAAGAATCGAATACGATCCGAGATCCGAAACGGACACGAATGAAACACACACGATAGGAATCAGATACGTACAGATATGAACCCGACACGAACCCAGGCACTAACCAGACACGCGCCAAACACGACCCAGACACTAACCAAACAGGAACCGGCCACGAACCCAGATACGAACCTGGACACGAACCCAGACACGAACCCGGACACGAACCCAGACACGAACCCGGACACTAACCCAGACACGAACCCAAACACGAACCGGACACAAACCCGACACGAACCGGACCGGAACCGAACACGGACCGTAACATCCGACTGATACGTGGTTTCATTCAGCAAGCACAGCACTGGAGCCTCCGCCAAAACCCTGTAGAACTTTATTACCGCGAGAATGTCACCCTAAAGTTCCGAAAACTTGAACCAAATATAATTAGCCAAGACAGTAATGCCGCTAGAACATCAAATGTTCACACGATTCCGGGGAAAACTGAGAAGAGATCAATGATTCGCTTCCGCTCGAAATAGGAATCTGTAATATATTTCATGAAATATACATTTAAACCCGAGAGAACCCTAAATAAATCAACATATCTGGTCGACACTCGGCATCAAAAGATTTCTAAAAACCTAAAAAAATACACAAGAGAATTTAATCAATATATCTAGTCATGTTGTGGTAAAATTATACGGAATATCAGATCCGGCATGAGTCTGAAAATTTTCTATCTTATAGAGGAGAACCCCCGGCAGCCCGTCAAGAAGACAATGGCTAGACCGCTCTGACCTTTTCGGGGCATGTATTGGAAGATGGATATATTGGCCGGTTAGTGCGCAAACGAAACGACGAGGGCTCGCGAGTTCGTGGTACGCAAACAAATTTTCGTCTGCCTCGTATGATACAAGAACTTTCTTATTGCTGCCAAGCTGGTCTCCCTGGCACACGAATCCAAAGAATAGACACGTCTAGAATTTCAATTACACTGTGTTTCCTATGGTGAGTCGACATTGATGCTCTGTTTCTAAAGGATGTTCAATATGGGTTGATGTCGAACAAGACAAGATCCCGGAGGCCTTCGTGAGCCAATGGTGAAGCAGCTGAATAATGTAGGGGCCCTAGTCATTACCTATACTATTTTGGGGCTTCCCGTTCAATATTCAGCAGTTTGGGGGAAGATGAGAGCTGACTGGGGACGGGCTGGCACTACGTCTTCCTCAGCTCCTGAAACGCACAAAACTCACGGCAAAAGTGCGGCTTCAATGTTCGCGCCCGTAGCCGATGAATGTCAGGTAACAGATGGCGCTGTACAGGGAACCCGAACACTTAACACTCTTGAGGTGTTCGTGTTAGGAGACCACTTCGAGGGCTGAGGGCTATCCCCGAAGTAATCGATGGTTGCCTCCTTCTGCGCCGGACGTCGCTTCAACTTTCAAGCGCGCACAGCCTGAAGTCGTGCCCCTCCCCAGACCCCAGCTGTCAATGCAGGATGGCTCACCTGTCTGTTCCAGCACTACGAAAACCACAATTCCAAACCCTGATCCCCCGTCCTCAAATTCCAACACTTCGCTCAGGCTTCAATCAAGTCACGCTCTAGACTCTAAGTCTTGAGGATTGACGATGCTTCAAGACTACCTTAAACTACGTCATGACACAAGTACCACTTCGCAGCCGGCAATGAACTCTACTTCACCCGTTTCACCGGTCGAGGTCGGTAGTGCATCAAGGTTTCGCGCTGAATGAGTAGAGGAGCTTCATGTCACGAAGCAACATCAACTCCACAACTTGAACCCTCGAACCACAAACCAACATGTCCTACACCAAAACGCTACTTCGGCAGCATCAGAAAGTTTGTCGACCGTCCCGACACACCTGCAAAGACTCGTGCTGACTAAACGTATCTCTACGCCAGCTCGTGGATCGCAACACCCCTCACCGACGCTCAAAGCTGGGTGCGGCTCAAGCCAATAATGTAGGGGCCTATAATTAGAATAGGGTTCTGGGGCCCGTTATGCCATAGTTATAATAAGGAACCCCCCAAAATATTTTTGGTATTTATTATAGCCCCTATATTATATTCGGGTCAGGGTCTACTGTAGTCCAAGATCTCCTCCGAAGTTGATGGTTTCAGGCACTTACACCTCTGCCTTAAGCCCGAGGTTCCCAGACCCAGGGGCACATGTCAATGCAGTGCTCTTCGGCTAAGGCAGGGGCCTTAACAAATAGAATAGGGTTTTGGCGCCCAATGAATAGTACGGAACCCACAAAATAGTATTGGTAATTGTTTGAGTCTGTATAGTATCTCTTGGGATCTTCACCTTGAGCGAATGATGTCACATGTCATGGTCGAGGGGTGCTTTCTGCGACAGACACTTTCTGTAGAAGGTCCCTTGTTTCACAAGGGGCGCAAAAAATCTGACGAGTTTTAGCCCGGAGCCCTTCAATCCCTCCAGCTAGGGATTCTGAGATGCCTCTCATTGCCACTCGCTGCCTGAACCCCGAGGCTTTACCCATCTTGCCCCAATCTGTGCAGGCCTTCTTACCTTGGACTCGAACTCGCAAGCCCAAACCCTGAATCCTGTGTGTTAAGCCCAAACCCTAGGTCCCAATTCTCTTGATTGAGCCTTTGCGTGTTGGGTCGTTTCGACTGCTATAGGTCTCGGTTTCAGCGATTAACTTCGTTGAGCTTTGTGCCTGAATAAGTAAGTGTACTGCCTTTGAAGTCTATCCATGCTCAGAGGACGACCGGTGCTCCATGGAGCCCTCCAACCCGCCGATGAGCAGCAACCTGAAGCCTTTCGAGCCTGTAGCTTGCTAGCTTGTTTCGAAGCCCTTAGGAAGCTGCGTAGCGACAGTGGCGCTGACGACCCTGTAGCCATTATGTTACTGGTCTCGAGAAGAAGTGGCTTGTTCATGATCGCCTCAGCTGTAACTGGAATACAGACTGACTTTCTTGAACTGCATGTTGTGATCATGGGTTTTGAAAATACATCAGTAAGCTCAACTTCAACCCTCTGCACATCCAAGGACTCAGGTTTGCACGCAGAGAGTTTCTCGGGGCTCTGTCAATCAGATGACACGGCTCAGGTGGCCCTACAAGCAGGAGTCGCTCTGTTTGGCGCAAGCTTTGAGTCACCTTCCCGGCAGGGTAAACAAAAAGCGGCGCCGGTTCAGACAGTGATAGAACTAATCATCATGAGTGCACCAGCAAGGCAGGAATATCTGGCAGATGCAGCGGAAGTAAAACCTAATTCGTACTGCCCGTAGTCAGTGTTAACCTACCACCCGTACCAATTGCATCATTGGCAATAACAAGAATATTCTGCAACAACGGTCACGTATCGGTGGAAGCCGCCATCGTGTACCAATGGAAAAGTAGCTACTTCAGCAGCAATAGCAGCAGAATTGGCGTCTTCGTCGGCATCATCGTCGTCGTGCTCATGCTCACGATTATCTTCATCACCATTGATCATGAGCACCAGCCAGCACCGTCAAAGCCAGCAGCAGCAGCAGGTGGCAGCCCCGACCGCCACGCCGCAACAACGCAGCGGAGTTTAAGACGCTGGCAGTGGCGAGTTGCGGCGGTGGGTGATTATGTTGCTATGGTGGTGGTTGTGGCAGAACTCAAATTGCAAGTTCCCGTGAATATCGAAAGGGGCAGCCGCAGATTCGTGCTGGCAGTGGCAGAAACTGCAGTCGTGTCAGCAGAAGTAGCTACGAGTAGCACACGGATTGAGTTCGCAGGGATGACTGTTATGAATGTTGGCATTACGGCTCTTGTCATCATTGATCTAGATATTATAGAGATGGCGCCAAAGCGTGCAAGACAGCGCTCATGGCACTAGCAACGTCAATGCTGTGACTATTACTATTGCTATTCCCATTCCTGTCCTGTTCCTGCTGCTGTTGCTCTTGCTGTTGCTGTTGCTGCTGTTGTTGTTGTCCTTCTTCTTGTACTTGTTATTGCTGATCAATCATCATCGGGACCTGGGATCCCAAAGGTCGGACTCGGCAGCCGCAAGCAAGACTGTACGTCGTAGCTCTGAAGCTACAGGCGGCAAGTCTACTCAGAGCCACGTATACCCCAGGAGCGACCGATCTGGGTGATGGTCTCCTAGGTGCTTGCTGAGATCTCGGATTCGGATTCCGGGGTCTGAAGCCTTTTTTGTGCAGGAGAGGTGGCCTCTACCGTACCGGACTGCATGCTAGGAGTAATTACCTCTCCACGTGCACCTGTGTTTTCCGCTGTCCGGCTCGACAACCGGTGCTACGCACCCCAAGCCGTGGCAACTATAATATGGACCACTGCTTCATGCTGAACTGGGCAGGGGAACGACAGGAACTTCAAGAACACCTTCAGTATGCAACATGATCGTCGTGGTCGTAGTTACATAGCTAGCTCCAGCAGTAGTGACAGACAGAATCGGTGTGGCTCTGTGTTGCCTAAAGGCCCGCCATCCGCAAACCAACCTCCAATTCTAAAGCTCTAAATCCTAAACCTCAAATCGTACTCCCTGAACCCTCAAATTTAATCCCATATCTGAGATTGGAGCAGAAGGGTTGCCAGATGCTCTCACCTGCTCCTCATAGGCCTGGCTTGCTTCCTTTTAGGGTTTAGGTTGGTCTCGGTGGGCTTCCAAAGCGTAAGGATCTCATGTAAGTGTTTTACAATCGTGTTATACGGGGCATTGGATCTAGGACTAGGACGTAATCACGGATGACCTCCAGCTACGCTTTTTTCTTTTGGCTGGAACGACCTGCATATTCCTTGTGTGCTTCAGGGGTTCGGGGTGCAACAGGTGGAATTTAGGGCTTGCTGGCGTAGAGCTTCGCATTTATGCACACAAGTTCTGGCTCGCGAAAGCATTTCCGAAGCTCTGAAGATCTTGATGGTTGCACGCAATCCCCACGTCTCAAACCCCTTTAGAGTAAACTGGGGAGCCGAGGAAGGGAACCGACTTTAAATAATTACCTATACTATTTCGGGGGCTCCTTAATTTAATTATAGTAATTATAAATATAGCATAATTATAGTATAATTATAGTATACTTATAGTATATCTATAGTAGAAGAAACTGATCTTGAAGGCTTCAGACAGCTCATCGAGGCTCGGAGGTTTGGATTTCGTCTCTACACCAATTGCTGCACGCCGCCACCTAGCACCCGCAGCCCACCCCGCTTAGACCACCTTCATCAAGACCATGAAAATGTGAGAGTCTTCGTAAGCCTCGTGGCTGATTAAAATTCTCGATGACGCAAGAACCTGTGTAAGTGTTCCGTGCTGTCGGGTCGAAGGCAGGCCAGTCAGAGTGGGCCGCTAGACTGGTCTTTTGCTCATCTCTCTCGGGAAACCTTCATTGTCTCGGACCAAAGTCTCTTGAAGAGCGCTGGCGAACCTACGAACCTACGTCTGAAGCCTCGCGGCATGTCGGCACTAGCCAGCAACATCTACAACTTTAAGTCGAAGCTCTGACATTCAATATCCCGCGGAAACCGCCAAACCATGCAAACCCATAATCCTTCTCTCAACTGGCCCCCCTAAACCCTGAACCCAAAGCCCCCCCTCCCCCCAACCTGCAGGTACTGTTCCGCGTTTGGTGCCGTCTCAAAGAACTGGCCAACTGCGCCTTGCAGAAGCTCCAAACGAAGAAGAGTTTGCCTAATGTAGGGGCCTTAATAATTTCAAGAGGATTTGGGGGGCCACTATGCTATACTTACAATAAGGAACCCCAAATTCAAATTAGTTTTGGTAATTATTTAGTCCCCTATATTAGTTCGTTTTCTCTGTCTCATGCTGTCGCTGCTGCTGTCGTTCTGGTTGTCGCTGTTGCTGAAGCTGATGCTTCCTTGGTTGCGTCTGTTCCTGTTGCTTCAGGTTCCCCCTGCTGCTGATAAGCTGATGCTCCTGCTCTCCCGTTCTACGGTTTTTTTTGAGGGGCTCTTTCTATTCCGCAGACGGTCTAGAGAGCCTCGATTGAGGCAGGCCTCTGGAAAAGCAACCCTCTCTCACTTCTCGACGACGTCACTTTCAGGGTTCCAGCCTGGTCCCTTTCCCTCTTCGCCACCATCATCTTCACGTAGCACACATTGGACCCCGGCACCCACTGTTTCCCCAGTCTCATCAAACCCCGTCAAGGACCAGGGGTTTCCCGTCCGTTAACGGGCTCTATAAGGGCCTTAATGATTGGAATAGGGTTTTGGGGCCCAATATGTTCTCACTATTGCCGATGCTATGTGTGCTCCCCGTTGTCCGATTCTAGTCCTTTCGGAGGTGGTGAAAAGCCTTACTCACTATCAAAAGCTGCAAGCGCCTGTCTCAACCACGCGGCACTATCCCCTCCGTGAAAGTTTCGAACTCTATTGAACGGCTCGCTCCCTTTCTCAAATCCACAATTTGCAAGCTTGTCCGACCACCGTGCGACCCCCCTTCGGAATGATCTGCCTCCCTTTCTTGTGGTCCAGGCTGTTAATATGTCCATTCCCTGTTTTAAAGCCTCCTAGTGATTCTCGAATGCTTCGGTCGTCTCCCGGAACTCAGGGCCACAGGACGAAACAAACCGCGCCTGGCTGTCCGTAAACATACTCCTGCCGCAGGGCCATGAGGAAGCCTTGTGCCACTGGCTCGTGCACGGGGCCTGGCCGGAAAGCCGGATGCTTTCGGATCTCATGGATCGTACTGGTCCAAATCCTTGATGATAAGGCTCAAGGACTGCCAGGGGTAGTTTGAGGATTTTGTGCATGGAGCTGAATTTAATCCTGTCGCAAATCGTGTTCGTATGGTTTCTGGACAGAAAATGGTGGGTCCACCTGGTTGCAAGAATGAACATGATGGTGAGTGTAATGGTAACCGTGACCATGACGCTCGTGCTTAGAATTGCGCACTCTACATGCACCGATTGGTTCTCTACGCATACTAGTAGAGGGGACAAGAAAAGGCTGACAACGAGAACTTTCGGAGTGTCTTGACAGATCGTCAGAACATCGTTTTTTCTACGAGCAGCTAATTATCTCATGCAAAATTGCCTGCAGGGTTTCTATTCTGACTACAATGCAAAGTGATGTCACCAGCAGCCACTTTGCCACCTTGATGGGATGTCGGGCTTCATTCAGGTTTGGGTTAAGAAGCTGAAACCACGCGACTTAGAAGTAGCCTAAACCCTAAACCCCTAAACAGCCCGCAACCGTGAACCCGTGATGTGGAAGCAGATCTCGCATGTCATCACCCCTTTTTGTATTTCTGTATACTCTTAACATAAAACATTTCTGTCATAGTAAGCTTTACGTTGTACGGTTCTAATGAAATGCAAGGCTTGACTGTATTCTATCGTATGACATGTTATGGTACCATACTAGATTACGCTACATTGTATCATATTCTCTTGCCTTTTGCTGTATGGTGCAATGCGGTTATCCATTATGCTGTGTTAAACCCTACAAAAAGTATTAAGTTAGCTGTGTGATGCTGTTTTGGTGCGTTATACTATGCCTCCTCTTTTGTTTTCTGTTCTAAACTATACCCTGCTCCCTGAAGGGGAGCAGGTCCAGGTCGAAAAACCGTTGATGCTCGCGCAGTACCTCGGATCTCAACATCTCACAGCTGGGCTGCCCACCGGAGTACGCGTTTCCGACGACGGTGCCTCGTCTCAGATGAAACTTCCGGGGCACAGTTGAATGCGTGAGACTTCCACATGGCACAAACTCACGGAAAGCCCCATGATGGGACTCCTTCACAGTTGCTGGAGCATTGTTGCAATCGGGCCAGCTGGAGTTGTACTCATCCCGCAACCCTAGACCTCAAAATCTCAGTGGGCAGCCCGGAGGCCATGACAATATCCCGAAAGCTACGATTTTCTGCTCGGAGCCCCTGGAGTGTTCATGAGCCGGCTGGTGTCGTTTCCAGAAGTGGTAAACAAGTATAGAGACATCCTCTCAAGCGAACGACGTAGCTCAACATCGTGCAAGGTGCATAATCTGCTTTCCAGGCTTCAGATTTGGATACTCTGTCAGTTGGCTTTACAAAGGCCTTGCAACCAATGAAGATGGACAGTGGCTACTTTATGGCAATAATCTATACTGGTCTGACAGGATCAAGTCCTCCGCTCCCCAAACCTTAAGGTCCTGAAGCACCCCTGATAATATTCGAGATCTTCGTAGTGTTTATGACGTTTATCACATGATACTTACAGGGTTCACATTACTATTACCTTACCGGACTCTTCACCCTTGATTCAACACACGTTTCAGCCACGGCCTTGAACTTGAGTGAGCCCACCACTCTCATGGGTCTTCCCCTTCTTCCTGGTTTTCCAGTGCTTTCCGGGTTGGAGTTCAGGGCTTAGGATTCCGGGTTCAGGATTCAGAGTTTATGGAAACTGTATTTTGTAGTGGTTGACAGCTTCATCTGTTGCTCGCTTCTGGGTTCATGATCCCTTTGCACTCACTTTGTGCAATACCAGCATTTGGGATGCGCGCGAACACATGGACACAGAAGAGCATGTGCTGGGACAGGCAAACAACATAAGCTTCCAGCCCATGGAAACAGTCCGACACAATCATCCGAGCCATGGCAGTTAGATCCGTCGGTCTATGCTGCAGCCAAGATTCGCATACTGGGTCTTCCAGACAATTGCAGCAACCATGGTTGCAACCTGGATTTTGCATCCGCTTCTGTCCGAAGGAAGGGCGCTTACGTTTCAGAGCCTTGTGACGGTATCAACACCCGGCATTAAGGGCCGGAAACCCAAAGAGAACTTGGGCTCGGTAGTATCCTTACAGCAGCAGCAAAACATGATTGGCTTCCTGCATTGCCTGGTTTGAGGGTTGAGGCTTTAAGATCCAGGAGTGTAGGGCTACGGGATCAAAAGCATCTGAGAGCCGGACGAAAACGAGCACCATTGGTATACCTTGGAGGTCGCGCAGGCACTAATGTAGGTTCGTTAATAGTTAAGAAAACTCTTTTGGGGTTCCTTATTTTATTCTAGTATAATGGGCCCCAAGAAAGGGCTTGGCCCCAGAACTGCCCAGGCGGGTCCCTCATCCAGACTCTCAGACCCTACGCCGCACCTCAACAACGAAGCCCGAAACCCGACACCCGGATCCATAGGGCGGTTTCTGATCTTCTGGGGGAAACCTCGAAACATTTTGCAAGGTGCAATTTGCAGGAAAGCTGGCGAACGGCTCCTAACATCCACTTCCTGCCGCCCTGGTAAATCACAGTTGGCCCTCTGGTGATCGAGCCCTGGTGCCGATCAATGGCCGCATGGCCACCCACACAACTCCGACGACGCCAAGGCAGCAGGCCGTGGCTGGAACACAGGAGACCTTGCCCGGCTTCATTTAGGGGCCTTAATAATTGGAATAGGGTCTGGTTGTATTTTATACTACAGGTATAATAAGGAACCTCCCCTGTGTTGCTTGCCCTTGTGGCTCCTCAAATGATGCCACTCTCAAGCAGGAATCAGCTTCAAAACCGTCAAAAACAACCTTCGATAATGCAAAGGACCGAAACTACGATTCCGAAGGCGAGCAGGGATGCTCGTGAGAAGCTCGATACACGCCAGCTTGTCAACTCTAGCGTCTTGTCCCCCGCTCCTCACTCGCAAAAACAGTGCAACTCTCTTGAACCTCATCATGCCCGTCATGCGGCCTCACTGCATGCGCAGTCACCAGCATTAGTTACATCAGCACCATCACAATCTGCTTCATCACTATTCGGATCATCGACGGCACATCAGCACCACCACCAGCGGTATCACCATCATCATCGTCATCGTCATCATAATCATCAACATCACCATCATCGTCATCACCATCACCAGCCCAAGCCCCAGCACTATCGCAGCACCGCCATCAACAACGACGACGACGACGACGACAACAACAACAATGACACCAGCAGCATCGGCAGCAGCACGATCACCACCGACAACCACATCATGATGAACATGACAAAGGCTGTTTGCAGGGTTTCAGAGCTGGTTCTGAGGGATGTTGAGGGCTCAAATTCGGTTTCCTATACCACACCTCCCAACGTCAAAAAAAAAGCTTCCCATCTTTAGCCCTCGCTCCCACTGTGATCGTGACCACCTGCTTAAACACAACCACTGGTAAAGCCCGATGCATTTTCAACTGCCTGCTTGTAGCAATCTTTGCGTCTGCGTAACAAAATTAGCGGGCGATTGTTTTCGTCTGCACCACCACCAACAACAACGCTTGAACCACTCGAACGAGCTGCAGTGAGAGCAGATAAGGTTTCAAGGTGCTTGGTATAAACGTAGGCACACGGGCGGGCGACAAGATTCTTCCATGAATCGATGCTAGTTTTCCGAATAATGGTATCTTAGAAGGCAAGGGTTGTTCACTCTACTTCTCGCGGCTCTGATTCATGGGGCCGTTGCATACTGCCAGTTCAGACGAGAGACAACACAGGCTATAGCCTGGATCCTCGGTTGTCACACCCACCAACTTCAAGACATGTGCCCTAAGGGCTGTTTGAGCCCTAGCGCCTGAATCCTGAACCTCACAAGCGCAAGACATGAAAAAACCGAACTCCTGCATAGACTTTGACCCTCAGCCCTAAAGCATCTCCGGGAAAGCAGTGCAAAGCGGTATCCCAGACTGCAGTCATAGCTGTCTAAGCCCACGAGTATGGGGTTTCGAGTCCCCAGACCATGCAGGTAAGATATCACCACGAAAGTTTCGGACAAATACCCTCGGACGAAAGGGGCTTCGAAGCCTCATAGCTCCGCAAGGTTTAACTCTCTGGGCTGCGACCTCAATCCGAAAACCCCAAAGGCTTCTCGGATCTCGCCTGTCGGCTTTAGCTTCGAGGTTCTGCTGCTTTTAATTTAGGGCGTATGCGGGTTTTGGAACCCGAGCCTGGGTCGAGGAATACAAATTTTGCTTCAGAGTCTTTGGGATTTCGGGGTTTAGGGTAGCAAGCAATCCCTGCGCGGTTTGAGAACTGTCTTCCAGCAGCCCGGGCGACACAAAACCCAAGCACAGGACACAGGACCCAATACACGAACCTGAATCACGACGTAAAGGTTTTCTGGTGCGTTCAAGTTTAATTGCAAAACCTACGATGCTGAACAAGACACTGACAGGGAACCATACTTTTCAGCCACCACAGAGTGAGGAAACCCTCAAAGGAGCCCCTAAGCCCTAAACCCACCATGAACCCACTAAAACCCCCATAATTCCATAACTGCCAAGCCCGAGACCCTGTTGCCGATAGGTCCCAGGTGCATATCTCCCAAACAAGGCCCGATGCAGGGAATGCAGTCGGCCGCCACCTGCAGAACCAAAGTAAGTTTCGGTTGTCTGAATGAATAGGGCTCTTTAGTTGGCTTCGCTTAAATATTCAACGGATATATAAGGGTTACTACAGGGTTGTATAATATGGGGGCCTTACTGCTTAGAATAAGGGCTTGTAGGGTTTTGATACGGTCTAATACAGGGGCCTTGATATAGCCCATTGAGGGTCTAGCTTGTCTTAGTCGTTTGAGGGTTACGCAGAGAACACTCCGGAGTATCATGAGGCTCCTATTTCATGCGTTCGACTGGGAGGATGCCCTTGCAGATGTGAGACTTGTCCAATGATACCGCTCCGGAGCTCCAGAAGGGAGGGCATGGGCATCCGACTTTTATAAAAATGCGTTCATGAAGAGCTACGAAGCGAGAACGGGATCATTCGTGTTTCCCCAGCTCTTGGTACCATCAGAAGTTGAGGGCCTAACATGTGACGTTTAAGCAAAAGCCTCTGGACGCTATACTCCTCGTGTCCTGCACTCTCAAGGCAGAGCCTCGGGCCTTAATCATTAGAATACGGTTTTGGGGGATATTATACTAAAAACTATAATAAGGAACCCCCAAAATATTGGAGGTAATTTATTAAGGCCCCTATATTACTTCCTTCTTCTCCGAGGCCTCCAGAGGGCCGGCAAGCAGACAGAAGGCGACCCAACACAGCACGAAGCCAACCAGCCTTAGGTGGGAGTTTCCAAAAATAGGGGACCCTAACACTGTACCCTAAATAGTAGGACCCTTATAAGGGCCCCAAAATAAGGTCCCCCCCCCCCCCCCATTTTTGGGGAAACCCCCCGGGTTCTTTTGGGGCACCAAGGGGCACTGCCGCGTGCCGAGGTTCAAACGCACAACAGCCTCGTCTGGGGCGTTGTGGNAAACCAGAGGTAAGCAGCAGTGTTGGGAGGGGGTTTCCGAAAAATGGGTGCCCAAACATTGTACCCCTAAATATAAGCCCCTTTAAAAGGCCCCCAAAAAAGGCCCCCCCCCCCCCCCAAATTTTGGGGAAACCCTCAGGTCTTGATTGGGGCCACAGCGAGCCATAGTCGGCTGTAGCTATGCACAAGCCCAGTACTCTCTGCTGGAGCGGTTTAGGGTTTACGGTTTAGGGTACATGTTGCCAGCGTGCTGATTTTCTTTGTTGCTGTTGCTGCTTCTGTTATTGTGGCTGTGCTGGCTCTAGTAGCACATCGTCGTTGCTTTACTGGTGCATTTGTGTGAGCGACATTGTATCCTGAGCTCGGATGAAAATTGTGGTTAAAATCGAAGGACTCTTTGGTGCTTGAGGCTTGTGGGCCGAAGTTCAGCTTTTTTTTGCACCATGTTTCGTATATGCGATGACTGATATGGTATAGGCTTCAGGAAGCTAGCTATACTTTAGCCTGCAGATTCCAGGTTGCTTGGTCCCGGATGAAGCTGAAACAAGGCGAGCAGATAACGCATAATTAAATACATCTGTATGTAGCGGAGCAGAGCATGCGCGGTGTTGTGTGCACGTCATGCCATGGAAGTGAGTATGCATGTATGTATGTACGTATGTGCATACTTATAAACACCCATACACACAGTTCAATTCTTTCCATATATCACATCATCTGAAGCAGCCACGGAACCGGAGGACCCAGGTCCTTGGAATTGGCAGCAGGGGGTCACTTCAGAATGTTAAGGGCCCCCAATATCCCGGCATGATGGAACCCTGTTTGATGGACCCATGCCCCACTTTGGTACCGTGCAGCCACAAATCCACGAGACTCGAACTACCTAAGCCCGAGGCCTGGAGTCCGAAAGTAATCCTCCACACTCCATCCGGGCATTCCGGAGTCCCTTCGTTTCCTTTTTTTGAAGGGATGGTTGGCATTTGGGGTGGCTGGCGAATCGTTGAACGCTCAAGGCGTTGCCAAAGCTCGCGATAGGCATTAAGTCATCACGCTATATGAATCTCGAGTACTGTGCGGTAGAAACGTGTATTCCACTCAAATCTAGATTTCACAACCTGCGAAACACGTTGTCAACCTTGTGAGGCTCGGACATCGCCGACGACTCTGCCTTGGTTGCCATACAAAAAGTGATGATCTGGATTCATGTTGTGCGCTTCAGGGCTTCCGGGTTTAGTTGTTAAGGCTCGTCCTCAACCCAGGGCCAAGCCAAACTCTAAGCTCCATGCCAGGAATACTGCAGTTTAGTGATGTTTAGGCTGTAGAGATTTTGCTAAGGCTTCAAACCCCTCCCTTCATCCCGCGCTCAATATCCCAAAACCTTACGGGCCTAAACCCTACACCCTAAACTGACACCCTAAACCCCGAAACCGTACCCTAAGCCAACAATCAAAACCTCCTGAAACGGTCCTCTCGTCTCGAGGTCAAGCTGCGCGCATCGCTTCCCAGACCTGCTCAATGGTGAGCGTACCGGTCCTCAAGAAGATAATTAGAATAGGGTTTTGGGGCCCATTATAGTATAACTATAACAAGATGTTCAGAGCAGAGAATTTACATGTTTTAATTGCGGTTAAGGCTAGGGATTGTTGTTTCAAGGTATTGAATTTGGGCTTGGGGGTGTTAGGGTTTAGGGTTTTGGAACATAGAACTCAGAATTTATTTTAAGGACTGTAGGGCTTGAGGGCTTAGTGTTGAGCTTCAATTCTTGTGGCCAGCTTCAGGTGCCCACCAGGCCTTGGTGACACAACGAAAGCTTCAACACAGCTCCACGTCTGGGTCGAGGGCGGAGTGTCGGGGGTTCTGGGGTTATCACCTGAAGTTTCAAGGTGCATTTTAGGGTTTAGGGTTTGAGGAGCACTCGTCTCATATCGTTCGTCGGTCGCAGCTTGTGAGCAGAATCTTGGTGAACAGTTTAACGCGTTCGTGGCATGTTGACCAGGCTGTTGATCCTGTGATGGCCAGCAGCCTAAAGAACATCTAGCCTAGCGGGCCTAGCGGGAGTCTTCCAAAATAGTTCACCAACTGCCGATAAGCCGTATCAGCGATTCTCCAGGAACTCAAACGACCTTAGGAATACCAGAAAAATCCCATCTGCAGGCTAAGTTTCAAAGACAAAACAGCAAACAACCCAGATCCCCGTCAACTCGGATCTGGAATCATTTGCCCGGCTCTACCCTGCCGAGCGTCCGCAGATCCAACAGCGTGTAGCCTCAGCTGGTAGCCACAAGGAAGGGTCATGGCCGAAAGCTGGACAATGCTCGGCTCCAAGCAGCTGCGATGAGCTTACTTAATTTAATATAGGGGCCTCAATAATTTCAATGGGTTTTGGGGCCCATTATACTATAATTATAATCAGGAACCCAACAAAATAGTGTAGGTAATTATCAAAGGCCCCTATGCCAGCATGGTGCCACACCATCCTGTGAGGGATTTGCGGACACTCTCCGCAGATATCGGGTTCGCATGTTCAGGGTCCTTGCGTAATTTTCCGTTACCGCATGGCTGCTCCGAACAACGTCTTTCCAGGTCCATGCCCGTAAGACCGAAGAACGTTTTGTAAAGTGCTGCTTGCCTACATCGCCTTCCTGTTCCAGATCCTCCTATCCTGCTAGCAGCCACTAGCATCCTCCAGCTGAGAAGTCGGTGGGTTGATAGTTAAGCAGCTGGGACTTTCGGAACCTGGGCAGGACAAATTCAACAGCTCGAGAGCCAACTGTTGCCTGAGCGGTTCCTCCTCGATCTGTCCAGCATCAATCAAGGGTCGTTGTTCAAGATGAGGACGACGGCACTCTCCCTCTCCGTATCCGCGTCACTCTTTCTCTCTCTCTCTCTGATCTGGTCTTCGTGCCACGGAGCCGGAGCAAAGCCAAGAATCCGGGGCCACCCAGGTCTGACGCAGAAGGGGAGGCGGGAGAATCTCATGATAAATTCAAGCCTTCAGTGCATGCTCAAGGCTGTGATAGGCGTAATGTTCTTGTCGGGACAAACATCAGGAACCTCTACAACCTGTAGCAAGGTCCGAGTGGTTGGCCTCATCTTTCCTTGATGATACAGGAGTTTAATAATCAGGATCCTACTATTTAGGGTATTATATTAGGGTCCCCTATTTTCTGAAACCCCCAAACCTTTGCATGTTAACCACGAGCACCCAAGGAGCTACAAGCAGCCTTAGGCGATCTTGTACTCGGAGCAAGGGAAATGGACAATATAGAAGGCTCGAGGGGCAATATAGGGGCCTTAACAGTTAGAATAGGGTTTTGGGGAATACTATATTATAAGTATAACAGGGAACTCCCAAAATAGCATAGGAAGTTCTTTTTCGCCCCCACATTAATGGTGCAGCAGATCCGCCGGCCTCGATGGTGGGATTTGCGTTTGCACCCAAGACTGTGACCTTCCTGATGGTGAATTAGGGTTTAGGGTTTAGGGCGTTGCAGACTTCAGGCTCTGAGGCTTAACCCAGGTGATGCTGCCATGCCTTTGCGGGCAACACATTGTTTTGTGTCCATGATGGCCCCATGTGAAAGTGCCTTAGTATGAATACGAGTCCCATGATGCTGGGAGGATCTCGGCTTCTGTGTGGAATGTTAAAATGATACGAGTCCAGAAGTCGGCTTTCGGTCTGGGGCACTCCTTCATAGTCCGCGGCCGCCCGGTTCTTCTGGCAGCTCCCTAAACCCTAAACCCTGAACCGCGACACTCCCCGTGACGCGCCCCTCCACGCTTTCCCCGAAGCTCCGGCTGCCACACGACAACCCACGACGCTCCCCACGACACGCCCCCAAGCACTTTCCCCGAAGCTCCGGCGGACCGTGACACGCCCCAAAACGCAACCCTAAACCGTGAATGGCCGAGCGTCGCAGCCGAAGTCCAGTCAGTCCCGAAGAGCTGCACACGCACAGCTCCAGGCGCCATGGATGTGCCAATGCGGTATCTGGAGGTTTCATAAGAATTCCTTGGCTTTCGACGGGCCGCTAAATTCTGGTGACCTCTGTCTAAGCTGCAGTGCATGGATCTTCATCGTTGGCCAGTCATTCTAATCTAGTTTCCATATCTCTATGCGCAAAATATCACAGCATGCGTATACCCATGCACATGTATGTATATATGTATGTGTATCTATATATATATATATGTACATACATACAGACTTTCTCATCTATCTGCATATCTACCCTTCTGCACAGAACTCTAAATGTCTCTTGACCCGCCACTAGATCTAACTATACTCCTATATGGTTATCACGAGACACCACGAGATCGAACATATCGCCCTGGCGAGTCAGCTCACATGAGGTCCAACATACGAGATTAAATAGTCTGCCAGATGCAGCGCATCGGCGGATTGTAGCACGGTTGCAGTTCAGACAATGGCTGCAGCTGAAGCTGTGTAATCTATGCCCAGGGGTTGCCATGGAGGAGTACTTGCCGTTACAGAGCAACAGGCCCTAAGGATGACAGTGAACTTGCACCCATCCACAACAGGGAGCCGTGCAGCCTCGCAGAATCTAGATTGAGAAGGGGTGTCCTGAGGTAATCGATATCGAACTGTCAATCCTTCCACCCTGAAACCACATGCATTGAGCCCGGAACCAAAACCGCAACAGCCTAATGCCCTATATAGTCGGGAAGCCCCTCACACCCGAGACATCCTACACCCTGCAACACTAAGCCCTAGGTAACAGTCCCAGGGACGAGCTGGCACTCCATCCCGCAGGCGTACTCCCAGTTATTGGTGTCGATAGCGGCACTTTCATGAGCAGTTGCCTGGACTCTCGGTTTCAGGGTTCAGGCTTCTCCAGTCTTGGGGCTTAGAGTACTCGGGTTCCTTGGACGTTGGGTCTCAGAGTTGACTTTATCTGACTGTAGGTTTACTTGAAGAGGTGTCGGCCCAAAGGCAGTCTGACTTTCATGACGAAGCGGCTCAGGGTCACAGGCCGAAGCAAATCAAACCCCAGCGCTCGACAAAGACGGTGTAAATAGAAGCAGCAAAAATTATCAAGGGGTTCAGAAGAAGAAGACGTTGATGTTGATGATCATGTCATCATGAAACCGTCGCCACCAACCATGGACACGAGGCTACATGCCATTCCCGCAGCACTACCCTCGAAGCTGTGAACCTGAAGCAACCCTCCCCTTACAAGCCTCGCTCACTTCTTGAGGCTTGATTTCAACGTCTCTTCCATAGCAAGATAGCATGACCACATCGTCACCACCAACAGAAACAGAATATAGCAAGCCATGCTGGTCATAGCAGCTTCCTGTCACAAGAGCGAAGCGATTCTACTTCCACTGCAAATAGCGGCCGCGCGGCGGCGTGAGGCCCCAAACATCGGCTTTGGCCGAAGGCGCGTAGTAGGAGCCCGTGCGCGGCACCTACTTTAGGGGTTTTCACAATCAGAATGATGCTTGGGGATTACTATACTATAAGGAATATAGGGGGGACAATCTTGCTAATTGTGTGGACCCCGACGGGACCTGCCAGGAAGGGCCTGGGTTCTTGCCGGTTTCCCTTCTGGCTCGGAATATGATTCTGACCAAAGCTTGGAATCGCCCCCGAGGCTTCGCAGGTGGATGAGATCTTGGAGGGCCCGTCTGTATGCATGTATGTACCGAATTGAGTACACATGCACACGAGCATGTATGTGTTGATATACATACACAGAAAAGAAAGCAAAGGTGTATGTATACTAATATGTATATATGCACATACAGACACAGACAGGCAGGCAGACAGACGGACAAGCAGACAGACACCTAGCTAGCTATCTATCTACCTATACATATACATCTGCAATATGCACACACATGCACGAAGCAACTACGCGGTTTGAACACTGGCATTAAACGTGCAGCTGTGTGCATGTCTGTATGTCTGTATGCATGTATGTGTGTATGTACGTATGTATGTACGTATGTATGAATGAATGTATGTGTATACCATCATGAATACATACAGGACCCTATACACCCACGAACCAAACCCCCGAACCCTAAACCCGAAACCCCCTAAGCCCTAAACCCGGAACCCTAAACCGCTCAGTGGTAGATCTGTGGGCCGAAGTCCCAAACTCCCCTGCCTGTGCCGGCCAGGTTGGGTTCCTCGAGCTTTCGGAGCAACACCGCGGTGTTTCAAATGGTGTAGGGTTTAGGGCTTAGCACTTGGGGGTTCAGACAGTTTGGGGCAGGGTTTATGGTTTGACAATTTTTGGGTTGAGGGGTAGCTTCGGATAGTTAGATAGCTTAATCAGTTTAATCATATTATGGGGACAATAGGGGGCCTGTGTTAGAAATTAGTCAGACCTCATGATTAGGTTTTAGGCAGGGTCCGAAATTAATCCATCACCATAGATGAAGTCCCCCGATGCAGCTTTGAACTTTTCCTTTCTCTGCTTGCTGCTTGTGGGCTTGTCTAGGACAGGGGGACCATGTATCTGCTACATCAGCCGTGAAGACTGAGACTCCCGCGACCAACACCCGGAGTTGATAGCATGGAAGATTTGAAGCCAGTTGACTCGTGACGCTAGTGAAGGACGACGGTCGGGCTGCTATAGAGCTGTGACCTAACGTTTAAGCTAGCTGACTTTTCGGAGCTTCGCGTCTTGGATAGGAGCTTAGCACGGGCGTAAGCATCCTGTGGCATCGCCGCCGGCTGATTGTGCAGCGTTGTGTTGTGGAGCTGTGATCCAGCTGGGTTAAACTTCGGAGGGTGCGTCACGCGTCTTCATAGATGTCTGATCTTTTCTGCCCGCACAGGAGAGCTTAGAGATGACTTTGGCTGTCTGGAAATGCGGGCTTGGCGGTTTAGAAGGTATCTGCGGTCGGAAGACAGCATGTAAGACAACTTTGCTCACGAGCTGTGCAATCTTCGGATGCTTATTGAAGCTGTGCTAGCCCCTCATTTCCAGCAGCCCTGATCCTTCTTCCGAAAGAAGGCGGCGCATCTGAGCACTCTGGGATGCAGAAACTTGCTCAAGGAGTGCAGCTGGTCGTGAAACCGCGCAGATTCACTTGAGCACAGATTCGTCCATGATGTTGTAGCCTCGGGTATGTCGCAAGGTTGGCGTGCAACGGCTGTACAAGTACTGGTGCTGCTGTACAGAGACAAAGTTGCAGGGATTCATCTGTTTCTACTTGTTCCGTATGCATACATCGTATCTACATTATCGGGTCCAGCAGCCCTGCAAGCCCTCAGCCAAACAAGTGAGCCCAGGCCCTTGCAACAGGGGTTCCTTTCCAGTGGGTTTTTGTTACGGAGACCCGCTCCGGAAACTAACTTGGCATCACTAGAAATGTGATGACCTTCCGGTGGCTATTTCAGAGGTGCAGGAAGGCATGTGCTGCCAGCACGTGACAAAGGAAAAGCTACAAGTAGCGTCGTCAATAAAAACAACTTGATATCCACATGGATTAAGGTACAATTCCCCACCCTGGGCCCTACCTGCATTTTAAAGTACATGCGATCCCTTGCAATCCGAGCACATATACTGATGTACGGATCCTGCTGGGTTTTTCTTGAACACAAAGAAAGACCAGATCGAAGCATCCATCGCGCTGCATGAGGACCGCTGCTAGAAAATGGATCCCCTTAAAATCTTCATATACTGGTACTATCTACATGCTCTTACAATCCCCATATAACTATCTGAAGACCTAAACCCACTAAACCCTAAGCTTGTAGCTTGAGTGTCAGAGGTTGATGCGGAGTCTGGGCTATCGCGAGTCGCTGGGTCAAGCCTTGAAAGATCGTGATAGACAGTGTGCATTGTCTGACTTCTGTTATATAACATTAACATATACAAGACAAGGCTTATGCGCGGTACCAGCTTTTGTTGCCACCTATAGACTCTCAGTCAAAGGCACTTCTTGTTCCCACTCTAGACTGGGGAGCGATTAAATAGTGCTGCATAGCGCTGAAGGGTCGGCACAGTCTGGCGAGCAAGTGGCTTGGTGGAAGCGAGTTCGTCGAGACCTCCAGGGCTCTTTGCGTACTTTCAGCACTCTGCACAAAGAGCCAGGAGACCCCTTCAGGATCCTTAATAATTATAGAGGCCTTCATAGTTTCAAAAGGGTTTTGGGGCCCATTCTACCACAACTATAGTAAGGAACCCCCCAAAAAAGGTATAGGTAATTAATTAGGCCCCTGTATTGTGTATCCTTAAGGCGCAGGAGCTCGGAGTCATCTCCCCCCCGCGGATTGCCTGAACGCTCCGGCTTCCGGCGGCCTTCAGGGCGTACCACTCCTGCATATTCACGAGTCATATACGGGCCTTAATACTTAGAATGGGGTTTTGGGGCCCATCATACTATAATTGTAATAAGGAACCCCCCCAATAGTATAGGTAATTTTTACAGCCCCTCTAGTAAACTTTTCGTGGGAAGATTCCTTTAGACTCCAGTGTGGGTGGGTTCAGGATTCACAGGGGTTAAAGATAGATTTGGGTTCATTGAAGATGCTTAGTAGTTCGGGCTTGGTCCTCCCTAGGAGTTCTTTCACTTTCCCGCAGTCGTCGGGGCATTCATTCTGGCTTCCTACCGCTCCTCCTGCTTGGGGGCTTCTGCATTTAAACTGCATTTCTCTAAGCCCAGAAACGAAGGGAACGGTTTTCACCTACATCCTACTCCTTGAAACCAAAACCCCAACGGCATAATCAAGCGTGCAACCCCAAGGCCGTCAACCACTCGTGCAACTTTCAATCCCAGGTAGGGCCATAGGGCTTTTGAAGTGGGGATCATGGGATCGTACTGCAATGTTCTGGAGCTCAGGCGTTGTAGAGCACTGTGTAGAGCCGGACAAACATTCGACGCATCGACTGTGTTTATCACTAACAGCGCTATAACGCCACCCACCAACCTCTGTGCATGCTCCAGACTGTGACTGTGGTTATGCGAAGTTTATACCGGCTGCTTCTGATGTTGCAGTGCTGCGGAGTTGGCAAACCCTGCATACACTGCTCCTGAAGCGGTGTCCACCCAGCATGAAACTCGGTCTCCATTTTCTGCTCCCACTCCTGGTGCCAGCTGTCAGCAGCCGTTTCGTCTAGAGTCTAGACCATCGCCCGCCTGAAGCCGACTTACTGCACTCTGCTCCTACTGGAACCCAAGCAAGGCGAAAACCCTCCTGAAAACCCACAACTCTGAATCACACAGTCTTATTGACCCGAAGGCAGGATGACCCAAAATCCAATCGAAGTGTCAGCCCACTCTTGTCCACTCTTGGTGGTCGAGTCTCTCGCACGGTGTCGCTGCTGCGATACTTTGAGCCAGGCCCAAGATCCTCCCGGCTCTTTGGTGCGGTTTAGGGTTTAGGGTTTAGGGAGCGTGAGCACTCGCAAGACCGGGGTTTAGGGTTTTGGGATTGAGCGGTTTGGCAACTTGGCAGCTAAAGCTTCACCTTCTGACGAAAAGTCTTATTTGTTAGCTGTCTGCAACCATGCGCCTGGCCGTAGCAGCCCTCACGGTACTCAAGACAGTGATACTGGACTTGTAGTTACAGACACCATCCGTGGAACAAAAGCAATGCTTGTAACCGCAAGGTTCTGAGGCCTTGCGCAGATCCAGAAGGACACGTCTTTTTCACGTCTTTCGGGCGTTGAGTCCGTAAGGTCGCAGCCCTAGTGCATCTAATTAAGGTGAAACAAAGCAAGTCGCGGACCAAGCCTCCCAGTGGTTCCTCAAAAAGCGGCCGTCCCCTGCTTGGCCAGACTCAAGACAATCAAGTTCTGGTAGCGGAGCAAGGAAGGGGAGAGAGNGTGAAACAAAGCAAGTCGCGGACCAAGCCTCCCAGTGGTTCCTCAAAAAGCGGCCGTCCCCTGCTTGGCCAGACTCAAGACAATCAAGTTCTGGTAGCGGAGCAAGGAAGGGGAGAGAGGCCGAACAAAAGAGGAGACAGGCAGGTACGCCCAGACCCCAGAGTTTCAAGGCAAATCGAACCAGGTCACTCTGCAAGGTCTCCCGAGCAAGCGAAGCGAGGCAAGCACGGGCCGGCGTACAGTGAGGAGAAGGGTTGCGAAAGCCTCGCCAGGTGTCCAAGGCAAACACGAAAGCAACATCCTCAAAAGGGCCTGCAAGGAAGGGGAGGGGACCACCATCGGCGGTGATCCGAAGGCATTCTTCCATGTCGTAGCAGATGACGTTGGGGAGGAGTGTCCACGACTGACACCAGGGCGTAGGCCCAACTCCAAGGAAAGCGCAATCCGGACCCGTATTAGGTTCAGGAAAACGAATGGCCGCAACCTCAAGTGTGTGCAGGAGGAGGTCACAGTCCCGAAAGGTGTGGAGGGAGGGCGCATCAACTGCGGCAACGGGAACGAGCCATTCGACAAGGTCCGCATCCGCGATCCATCGCAGAATGTCACCAATCGCTCCGTGGATCGGCAGGTGAGCATCCGTATCTCGCTCCTCCAGCAGGTGTAGGCACGCAGTGGCCGTGGCCCGTAGGCGGCCAACAGGGGCACAGACACAGCCAAATGCCGTTCGCGCGCGTGACCAGAGGGTCTGCCGTGCGACCAGAGGTCCGTCAAAGATGATGTGCTGCACGGCCTCCAGGATCTCCGCAATAGGCCTGTCAGTCTCGCTGAGCCAAGACTTAGCNGTTCGCGCGCGTGACCAGAGGGTCTGCCGTGCGACCAGAGGTCCGTCAAAGATGATGTGCTGCACGGCCTCCAGGATCTCCGCAATAGGCCTGTCAGTCTCGCTGAGCCAAGACTTAGCACCCAGGGGAAGCGCCGGACCAGCGGCCTGAACAGCTGGGAGCTGATGCTGGCCCGCATCCTCAGCTCGACTATTGCCTTGTCCCGGTTCCGCGTCGCAGGCGTACCCGGCAGACTGTAGACGGAGCCGGCAATCAGTGCTGTACGCTAGGTGCTTGCACAGCTTGACATTCGTGCCAAATTGTCGTAGGCAGCACTCGCATCTGTAGCCCTGAAGGATGCCCCGTCCCGTTGCGAGACGTCCATGAACCTTGAAGGCGTGTACAGACCATGCCTGAAGGGTCGGGAAGATCTTGCCACAGGGTGCACAGCACTGTCGGGCGTCCCAGGCTTCAGGTCTGTCCCCCGTAAGGACAGCTCC
>BGNK01001179.1:85091-164659 GCA_003297005.1 Symbiodinium sp. clade A Y106 | reverse complement strand
TCGACCCTGCCCCTGTCCTAAGAGCCACCGGCCAGGGACTTTTCGCGACGAACGCTGCCATCGCCAACAGCAGCATCCATTCCGTGGCCACCACGTGGAGGTAGTCCCCAAAGCCACGACGTGAAATTGCTGTGTGCCTACTTGAAAGAAGAGGCCTGCAACTTGACGCCGGAGCGAAAAAAAGCCCTTACAACTGCTACGGGACAGCCATACTGTGACATATCGTGACATTTCTCCCACTTCGCTCGGGGGAGCACCCAACAGCCGGTCCAACATCTTCGAGTCCTTTGGCGCCAGGCCGAAAGGGACGCCCTTGGGACTTCCACGAGGAGCACGCAGAGTTGAGGCTCGGACACCCCAAAGGCTCTTCTTGGACGGCTCCCAGTAGTCATCGATCTGTCCCAGACACAAGTTATTTTTGGAGGATATCCTAAGCATGTAGAGGTAGTCTTAGTAGAGGCTCTCTTAACAAAGCTGGAGCGGGCTCTGTCGCGCGGATCGCAGAGGGCCGCCTTGGTGCGGCCATCTTCCGCAGTGACTTTCTTTGGCTTCACATCGAACCTCCGGTGCCGTGAACATGTCAACGCTTTTTCAAGACTGCATGCTCTGCCGCTCTAGAATTCTTCGTAGCTTGTTCGTCTGCCGCCGAGGTACATCCAGCACAGCGCCTTCGACACCGTAATGACGCCTTCTGGTGGAGACTTCATATTTTTCACCTGCAAGTCTGAGAACATGTCTACCACGAACCGCCTCTGCCGTGGCATTGTACTGGCATTGTCAATGCCCCACCTGCCCCGAACGGTTTCGAAAGTCACTTCACAGTGTCACTGCCTAGATCTACCTGCCACCGGGCGTAGAGCATGCCCCAAGCAACAAACAAACGCCTCCACGATGTCACCTGGCTGGCAAGCCGCGTTGACTCAGAAAGTCTCGGCTAGACTCAACACCAACGAGCACGCACCTTTCTTGAGGCTCTTCAGCGCATCCAAAGCTGCATTCAATGCCGGCAGTGCCTGCGAGAAGCTACAGTGCTCAGGCAAGGCGCAGTCTGAGGCGATCCTCGCTTCTGCATGCGTCATGCTTCGCGCCACATCTGAGTCTACAAGCTGCATGTCATGACCAAACGTCACCAACATGTGTGCATGGAAGACTTCTGGAGCTGTTGATGCTGCGCTGGGGCAACAGCTGATGCCAAACCCTAAGTCTCCACCGGATGCCACCGGATTGGATTTCTTGCAAGCCGTCGAGCGACTCTTTGAAGCTTGCCCTTACCAGTCAGAGGGATTTCCTTCTCCAACTACGGGTGTTTCTGCGAGGCTTGCTATCATGGCAGCTTGTTTACTGTTTTGCGTGACTGTTCACGAGCATCACTCCTGGATGCAAGCTGGAAATTAAGGACAAAACCTACAAGGTGAAGATGGAAACAAAACAAATCTCAAGCCAGGCTATGTTTTCCTGTGTTCCCTTCGGGACGGTCTATGTCTGTGTTTTCCTGTGTTCCGTGTGGGACGGTCCCACTGCAGCTAGCTGGGGAAGTCAACCACAAAAACATGAGCGGTCAATTGCTCTGAATGCTGGCGGAACCCACAGCCCAAACAAGTAACGTAGGATCTGAAATACAAGGCGGCCAGCAGACACCATGGCAGGCACGAGGCACCTTGTCCAAGTCGGCCTGGCATTCCTCCTTCATGGTGCGGGAGGCTTCTGCCTGCAACCAACACGCTTGCCGAACCGGGCAGGCTATTACAAGAATCGCGCATCTCTGTGTTTATTGAGAAAAGCCGGTTGTGCGAGGCCTGTTGCGACGCAGCCTCTTCTTCCTTCGCCACCACCGCCTGTGTTGCTGAGGCCTGCAATGTGTTGCATGTTCCGGTCTGGTTCCCAGGCTTCGCTACAACACTTGGCCTCTTCCTGCTTGTGCTCGATTACTGTCATAAGATCTGCTGTCTCTGCAGAGGTCTGCTTGAGCACCTCAAGAAACAAGGCTGGAAGCCTGGCAAGCGCACTTCATTCCGGAGTGGTACAGCCTCACCGGCACCAAGGGCACTGCGGTGTCTCTTGAGTGCCTGGCTGGTCGAAGCTCTTCCAGCTGGATGGACATCGTCTTCACCTGCATTGCCGCAAAGTCAGTCGGAAGGCCCGCTTGGTAGGGTCGTTGGCTCTTGCCTGCTCTTCAGTGGAGATCACCTTCTCGAGGCCATCATCGTAGCGTCGCTTCGCACCGGAGACATCGTCTCGCTTGCTTGCCAAGACCTCGAGTCTCGACGAGTCTCGAGGCAGTGGACTGCGCACTGCTGCACGACTTAACGGACCTAGTGTAGACTTGTTCTGGCTGGTTGCACGCTCTCTCAAGGCTGCTGCGCCCTTGAAGGAGTTGATGAGCTCCAGGTATGATGTGGGCGTGACCTCCATCCGAGACGTAGCACTTCCCATTGCTGATAGGGCCCCGAGCTCCAGGCGTAGTAGTGTCGCTGCACCTCACGGATCTGCTTGGGAACTCACCCAGCCCAAAACTTCCCGAACCAGGACTGATAGCGCTGTCGAGTGAAACCGCAGAAAAAGCATGCCGATTTCTCTACCTGGCCAAGCCTCGCGGCGGAAGCGGTCCGTCAGCTCGAAGACGGACTCTTGCATCCGCACACAAATCCTTTGTCGGCTGTTTGCCGCTATGCTTCTGCAGCCCGCGAGTCGTGAAAAGCTTCTGCGGCGACCACAGGCCAAAGCTCGAGTTCTGGCCGCAGCGGCATGCTTGAGATGCGAGGGCGTAAGGTTGCAGTGAAATACACGATGGCACTTTCTGGATGCTTGATATGGCCTTGTGGCATGCTTGGCACACACCGTGATCGAATCGAGCGGTGCTTTCGACAGTGCATGTCGTAGCCGACATAGCCCACAATCCAGATTCAGATGGCGGCGGATGTCAAAACCCGTTTCCTTCCCCGTTTTGGGGAATTGATTCGAGATGTTCTGAGGCCCGGACTCCACCACTCCAGTGAAAACGTCCTTCGCCAGGTCCACCTGTCCAGATGCGCTGCCCAAAGTCTTTAGCACTTGACCCACACTCTCTGCGACCTTCTGCAAGAAATGGGTGGCCACCCCACGGAGCGCTTCCTCTGGCCACTCCATGAACCAGTCCTTAAAAAGCAATGGAGCACGCCGGAGGTCGCAGAGGATCCTGTGTTTCTGCTTCTTCAACAAGAACTGTGTTTGTCTCTCTCCAGGAGTAGATGGTAGCACCCGAGCACGGGTATTGCGGGATCTCTCTCTCTTTTTCTGGGAGGACCAAACGAAAGATACCTTTTTCAATCTCTCTTTTCTTGTTGTTGTGCTTCTGTGGAGCATGGGACACTGTCGCTGCCGGTCGAAGAAATGAGTTTTCCCTGAGCCTTCTTCCGAGATGAACCGAAAGCAACTGGGTCTCTGAAGCCTTGGTTGGTGCTCTCGGTCTGGCTACCGTCCAACTTTCAGGGTGTCCTAGCTGAACGCCCAAGCTCGCGTGGTACGCAAACACGGACGCTGATTCTGGCCTATTGACAACTGAGAGAAGTGCGAGATCCCCTTGTACGAAGAACTCCTGTGAAGACGAAATTGGCATCATGTAGGCCCTGCAGAAGGCTTTTAATCATCCGCCCAGCCCATGCTCGCTTGTTTGGCCCCCCCAATCTATTCGCTTCTGATATTTCCCTTTCCCTCTGTCGCTCGTTCTGTCGTTGCCTGTTTTATTTCCTGTGCAAGTCTTACACATCTGAGTTTCGGGCGATCGTGCAGCAGTTGACGATGGCTGGGAACATCCGCACGCGTCGGCGGAATGCCTGGCAAAGCTTACGGAGGTTGCCTGCTCATCTTTCGATGCGTAGTGCACCGGGTACCATGCTTTGCAAGCAAGACCATGCCTCACCGATAGGCGACAGCGCGAGAACGAGGTGCAGGTTCTTGCCTCAGCTACGGGCTGAAGCGAGCTGTTCTTCTGGACAAGCTGCAAGCCCGAAACCGGTCGAGCTTTGCAAGTGCTGCTGAAATGAAACGCAGGGCTCTAATGCAAGCTGGCTGCCAGCGTATCAACAGCCTGTCTGAAAAGAGATAACCCCCTGACACAAATGCAACAATAAACCAAGTTCCGTGATTCCAAAGGCTCTGACGGCACTGCTCTGTGAAGAAGGCGAAAACCTGCAAAAGTGGGAATACAAGCTAAGCCAAGATCACGATGCTCGTCGGCTAGTCTTTGCACTCAACGACTGCAATCTGAATTATGTTGAAGGGGTCTAGATCAAGCAATATGCAGAGTTCCAAACTATCTTACAATGGTCAGTGCCCAGCATGTTGCACACCACCATGCTGAGGCACCATGATTGCGTTCATGTTCATATTGTTGCCATGCTGCTGATGTCTGTTGATAGGTCTCTCCTGAAACTCGCAAGGCGACAGTTTGCCGCGGATTCGCTCCCGGATCCTCTACTCCGCCAATCGAGACCCAATGAACTACCATTCTTCCCTGAGCCAGTGGATGCAAGATGCCGCCTTCACGTGAACATTTGTCATTTATCCTCTGCGCACCGTGGCAATTGGCCACTCGATTGAACGGAACCCTCTGCAGCTCAAAATCTAGGACAGTAAGTCGTCCGCAAGGCACCTCTCATGCCAGGCGCCACCAACTTTGCAACGGCCCTGGCCCTTCCCTCTTCCCAACCAAGGTGAGTGCTGGCTGCCTCTGCAGGATCGCTGCAGCCCGCGGCTTGGGCCGCCGAGGTTGACACCTTTGCAGCCAAGTCCCTCTGTCTCTGTAATGCACTACGAGCGCAGTTCTCACACAAGCAGGGAGTCGCAACAAAACCCTCCACCTCCAGAATCTGCGTCTTGTCCTCGGCATTGAAGAGGTTCGGCACCTGCAGGTGGAACCATCCGCTTGTTCCTCCTTCAAACAGCTCGGAGGAGCAGCACGCAGTTTTGCCGCAGCCAGGGCGAGGTCGGGATCTGTCGGTGCTTTGCCGAATGCAAGGATCCCATCAGCTCAGGGCAAGCGCAGAGTCGTGCGGAAGCCCTAAGCCCTCCCTGCCGTACCCTCGGGCCGGATCCCTTTTCGGTGGAGAAGGCCTTCCGATTCTCGGACCTCGGACCTCTGCCTTCGGAGAGGTCTTCCACTCCTTGCTTCTCCATGCTGCGGCCGGCTGTGGCGCAGTTTCCCAAACGGTCGGCCGGGCGGGAGAGGTCCCGGGTGGCTCAGCGGAGGAACTCCGAGCCTCTGATGCGAGAAACCCACCACTGACTGGAGAACCATGAAACCAAACTTCGCCATCTTGCACTTCGCTTGGTTTACTGGTCACTCATCACTGCTCAAATTGCTTTCCAAGGTTCTATGATCTTCACCTTAAGAGAAAAACGCTAAAACAGCCGTGTCTTCCGAAGGCCAGATCAGCGAAAACTCGGGCCCCTGCGCTGCTGCGGCCGCTGCGCCACCTGAAGCACCTCTTGAGCTGCGGGCAATGCCTCGCAGATCGGAATAGAACATCTGTGGCTGCTCCATACATGTTGACCCATGTGATCCCATGTGCTTGTTTTACTGGTATCATCATGTGCTCAATAACCTTCTTGGCATGGCATGTTCGAACGAAGCCGCCAGAAGCCCGACCTTCATAATGGCACCTACCGGCACTACAATGCTTAGTTAGGTTGCCTCAAAGCTGACGGTCCTCGAGCTTCGTGCTTGCATACAGGCTTACTACAGGTTGGAGAATTCAAGCGAGTAGCTACTTCGTTAAACCCTGATCGCAGCAACCAGCTACGCGAGCTTCTCATGACCACAGTCTTCCCGAGAGCCATACAAAAAGAGGTGATAGTCTTGCAACAGTGACTGAACTGTGACTGACTGGCCCAGACAGGTTTTGGGTATGCATGGGCGGAGTCTTGACGCCTGGGGTTAGCTTGGGTGCATGCTGGCAGGACGTCTGCGCTGATCTCTGTGCCTTTTTGCTCCAGCCCTGCAATCTCGTGCCGCCGCAGAGGCGGATAGCCATGCAGAAGATCGCGCTAGCTTATCTGATGCCTGTCCGGTCTTACTTCATAGACAAGGATGGGAGCTTCCCCGTCCACCACTTGCGCAGTCAACTTTGATCGAAGGTTACCGATGAGGCGCCACTGGCCTTGCTTCCTCGATTCCAGCTGTCTTGTTTCGCAGAGGAATAAGTAGCCTTTGGCGGTGATATCGATCTTGCACAGCGTGAAATCTTGCTGGTTGAGAGTAGGGCGAGTCTCTCCATCCGGGCGCCACTGCATGAAACACAGGGCGCGTTCCAAGGCTTCAGCAGCTCGGCGCCGAAGGCCGTAGCGCTTGGAGTAAGGATCAGGAGGGGACCCATCTTCTGAGTCCAACAAGGAGATCTGCTCAGCTGTCAACGCAACCCATAGCTCGATGCCGTCCGAGCGGACCCTGGTGTCTTCCAGTTCACCCACCGGCGAACGGCTGCGAGACATAGCTGGCCTTCACAATGGGACTATAGGGTAACAAAGGAATTATAGGGACCAGAAGGGGACAACTATCAATATACCAGATCTATACCTACAAGTAATTATATCGATGTATATCAATATCTGTGTGTATTCATATAATTTATATATGTATATATCGCGACGAATCCGACACTGACTGGAATTGAGCCGGAGAAGGGCAACGGATGCCTCTGGTGCCTTAAATGCTTGCAATCGCTTGCATCAGCCGCAGCCTCCGATTATTGCATACCTTTTGGAAGAGATGAGAGCATGCAGTAAAGACGAGCTTGGCTGTCCCGACGTTGAGCGCCCATTTCACGGATGCGCGCAGGGGTTCAGGGGTTTGCTGATCCGACCCTAGCAGCACATCTGCGTTCCCCATCCCGAGAGGAGATGTAACTGCTGCCTCTGGCCTCTTTCCCATTCAGCAACTTGTCAGTGAGGCCTATGCTGGACGGCAAGCTGTCGACGCCAAGGCTTTGCCTCGTCTTCTGCCAGGATCTTCCGGGTTCAGACTAAAGAGAATACGAAGAGGATCGAAAACACAGAGAACTTAGACAAGTGGCAGCGTCGACTGCTGTGCGGTGGGAAATGCCTGCGTGCGTACAACTGCACCATCAGCAACTCTGATGGCCAACTCGGAGGATGGCTGGAGCATCTTGATGACTGATGGCCATTGCATACCACTCTGAAAGCCTGCAGGTGTTTTACCAACCGACAACGCACAGCAGGTGCTGGCCTTGCAAATGGCACACAGGAGATGTGCCTCAAAGAGGGTGCAGCCAAACTCTGTCAAAAGATGACATGGGAAAAGCCCAACTCGCAGCGATGGCAAAGACTGTCAAGCATGGCAGAGATAATTGGACTTCTTGGTTGAGGCCATGTCACCGGGCACACCAGCTCAGCATGCATGTTTCATGACAGTACTTCATCGCGAGCCTGTGCAGTGGGTTTGACGGCAATGTCAAAGGCTTGCTGGGCCGTCCTGGAGACACATCCGATGCTTCCTCAGCATCTGCATGCATAGTGGAACAAGGCGCAGCCAAGTTTCTGAGTCGGAGCTTTCCGCTTGAGAGCCCGAGTCCACAAGCCCACACCGAGATCTGCCAACGTTTTGCGAACGAAGCCCGAGACACTGTCCTGCCACTTTCACTGACAATGCAGTCTGGTCACACTACGTCACTACAGGTGCCCAGCAAAGTCCTGACATTAGCTGTTGACACCTGGCGCCAATGACGAATACGAAATGCCACACACACACACACACGCACACTCACGTACCGATTGTTGTGGATGCCACCCATTAAGTTTTCGAAAACTTCACCCAAGATTTCAACTTGACCCGACCCTCCCGTATAAGTAGACTAAGTAGACAACACCAATGAGAATACCGTTATAACACAACGACGCACATCTCAGAAAAGAGCCGCGCTCCTCCAAAGGCATCGCCTGCAGAGCTGCTGCCAGGACTTGCGGGCGCCCCAGCAGCGCAAGCCAGCGGAGTTCCTCAGAGAGACGGAATGAGACGGACACGCAGTGCTTGCGTTTGGGCCTCTGTTTTGGAGGATGAAGGTCCCTTATTTCTCCTGCCAGTTGAGACCTGTCTGGGTTCCATGCAGCTTCTGCCTTTGTGCCCCTGATCAGGCTTTCGCTCTTACCGATATGCAAGGTTTGATGCAGTTCGGAAGGGCATGCTTCCACCTTTGCCTGTCACGGATTCGGCCCTTGGCCAGTCATGTCAGTCCTGTCTGGCAAATGTAGGCCTCTACTTCGTAGGATTGGGATCGAACCTCCTGATTGTCGCCAACGTTTGCCGGCCAGGAGACATCTTTGATTCAAACTCACACGCGTGTTTCCTGATTGCAATGTCGAGCTTCCTGTGCTGTCATTTTTCGTCAACAACGGTGTCGAAACCGACGACGGAAGAACAGGGTTTGTATGGGTTTGTCATCCGTGTCTGCTTGCCTAAAGCGGCCGAGAGAGCAGAGAAACGAGCACAGCTCCCTCCACAGCCCAGAGACCCGCACCGCAGCACGCGGTCGCCGCTTCAGCGTAGATGAGCAAGAAGCCTGGAGTGCAAGCGCCCAAGCACTCTTAGTACACACTTATACACACACCACAAAACCCCGAAACACAACCTGAGCAAGCGGCAAAGACGGGCCAATCCCCGTTGGCCAATGCGCGCAGGCAGGACACCTCACAGACCTGCTGCCATTATTCCGGTTTGCGTTTTCTCACCAGGCTCTAGGGGTTTAAGGTTTAAGGGTCTAGGACTCTGGTATTTCGGGTTCTCGGCTAGGTAGGGTCCTTTCTCTGAGTGTTGCTGTGATGAACACCGTCAGAGTTCAGCGGCTTTGGGTTCAGGCTTCGGGTTTGGAGAACCCTCGAACCACAAAGCCCTACGTGTGGTGTTCGGAAACCGACACTTCGGGGTGGCTCGGCAAGGTCGAGTCTGCCTCTTCCAAGAAGTCTGCATCCAGATGCTGCACGGTGATGTCCTGGTGGCGCTCGACATCTCCGGCTTCATTTCATGATGCCCGCGACACACTGCGACTATGAGAAGACAAACGCAAGTTCTTCTCCAGTTGTAGATCGTCACAACATTAACATACCCGCCTCGGCTTTAAACAAACGCGGCAGGTGCCCTGGGCATCCCTGGGCAAATAACAGAACTGCGGCAAATCGACAGGCTATTCAGCTATTCAAGACTCCCGGGCATCTCAAGAGAAAGAACCAAAAGACTTAAACCCTACACATCCGTACACCCTAAATGCAAGAGTTTGACTTGGAACCCTAACTACAGAAAGTTTGTAGACGTGAGATTCCCGTGAGCCATGGACGTTTCCTGCCGGATTGCTCTCAGCATCTCCGCTTCCCAGGACCATGCCTCCGTCGTCAGAGTGTTCGAGGGGGTTTTTGTAAACCAAAGCTCTTTCAAGTGTTCAGCTGTTTGTTTTTCAGGGCTTAGCGGCTGAGGGTGTAGATTTTAGGTGCTTTAGTGCGCAGCAGTACAGTGCTCAGATGTGCATTTTTCGGGTCGTATCGATCTCTTTCGCTGGAAGGCCTGCGCCCTCACCCAAGTGTTGAGGCAGTCTACACTCGTAGGAGACAGGTCCGGCAGACTGGAGCGCCCATGGTTAGTAGGGTCAGAGCTCAGGATGAGAGACGGGGGCAATTGCAAAACTGCACTGCGTCTGTACATCTTCACATTCACTGTAAAGAAGTCATGTTCGGAGCTTCGGACTCGATTCTTCTGAAGCCAAGGCACACGGCCGGCTGAGAGGCAGTGCTGCAAGGCCTCGCGGAGTACCTCCAGAATTCAGAGCACAGCACGTGTAAGATATCCTCAGCCTTAGCTACGTCGGTGTGCGGCGAGACGACGGCAAAAGCCCGAATTGCAAGTCTTACATCTTTACTGCGCGCTTGATCACACTGATGACGACTTCCCATACTCCCGGAAAGCTGATATTAGTATGCAGGCTTGCAGGGACCTCTCGTCACAGCTTGCACGTTGGCTCTTTGGCTCTGCGCTCCACCCGGAAGCCCATCCTGGCCAACGCTGAAGCTGAGTAGCAAGCCGGCATGGGCCGAATCTGCTCTGGATCGCGCAGCTTCGCGGCATCGCGCAGGTAGCCTCAAAGGGCGAACCGCACGACAGGTGTCCTGGAGCTTTCACGGAAGTTGCTCCTGCCTCGTTCCAAGGCACGACAGCGGCCGATGAGGACGGCGTCTGAGCAAAGTTCAAAAGCTCTGCTCTTCTTACACATTATGCTGAAAGCTCAGGCAGATAGACGGACGGACAGACACAAGTACACGCACACGCATCATCGACACACACACACACACCCACACATAGCTGAAACATGCTGAAACTTAAGTATGGGAGCCTACCACTTCCCAGCCAAAGCAATGCGGTTCCGCCACCTGTGGTCCCGGCTGAACGAAGCATCCCCGGCCGGTGGCTTGAAAGGACAGTCAAGTCCTGCAAAACACATCATGCTCTGCCAATTTTCCCTGCTACGGTGAGCGCCTCAATTCGGCCGCATCAGATTTGCACTCTGACAACTGCATCACAGAAGGCCTGGTCCACACGGGCCATCTTGGCGAAGCGGCCACGTCGCGCGCCCCGCCTTTCGGCAGACTCCTGGAGGGATCGGCAATCACCAGAAGTTGGCAGGCCTTGCCTGAGATCCTGCATGGACATGGAGCCGCTTCAATAATTATGATGGTCATTGTCATGATCATGATTATCGCTATTATCATTATCATTATCATTACAATTACTCATGTTATTAAGTTACTATTGCTATTAATGTACCTTGTATTGGTACTACCATTATTGCCATTATTACTGTTATTACTGCTCTTCATATTATTACTATTATTATTATGACTTTGTTATTATTATGGCTATCATTATTATTGTTATTATTGTTATTATTGTTATTATTGTTATTATTGTTATTATTGCTATTATTGCTATTATTGCTATTATTGCTATTATTGCTATTATTGCTATTATTGCTATTATTGTTATTAGGCCCCTGCAGTCCTCCAGGCCGGGGAGCTCCAGTTGCATCGGAGGGCCAGCTGCAGACTCGAGCACATCCTCCTGAGATCAGAGGATCGATCGAGTTTAGGGGTTTGGGGTTTAGGAGTTTCAGGGCTTAGGGTTTGGGTTTCTGGTTTAGGGTTTTTTTAATTTCGGGGGGCCTTTTTGGAGTCTGCACGACTCCTTTGCGTGTACCAGCCCGATTGGGCAGGCCAAGTTCAGCTGTGGTTAGGTTGCTTCTTGTGGACATGGCTCGCTCAGATAGCTGTTCGGAGGCAAAAAGCGGTTGAGACAACGACACTCAATGATTTCGGATTTCCCGTGAGAAACCTTAGAACTGTCGGAATGATGCTGCACAGGTGCATGGAGCACATACAAGGGTTTGTCAGGATGTCATGCGATTTGCCGACCTGATGTGGTCTTCGGGAGCCCGCCCAGTGCTGTTTGCCTGATCAGCTGTCATCTGCTGCCAAAGCAAGTTCCCCCCAGCTGGTGGCAGTCGGCTTGCCGTGTTGTGCCTTGTGAATTTGCCTGAACGTCTGGCACCCACCTACTCACCGCAGGATGCCGTGAAGCGCCGAAACTGCCGGGTCATGCAGGAAGTTGGTTCATGAAAACACAAGCGGTGGGAAAGAGGTGGTACCACCCGAAGTGTACGCATCCTGTTCGTTCGGTGCTGGAAATCTACAAAGTCTTTGCAGTTCTCCGGCGCAGACAAATCGAAACGGCCACGAACTTCCACTCTGCACTCCATTAGCCAAGTGACCGGGTAAGCCGCACCTGCCAGATCGCATTCTTAGAAGAATTCAGAACGGCAGACATCACCACCGGTTACGCCCCCAGAGGCCGTCTCAAACAATGTGAAGCCCTAAAGGCCCTAAACCCTAAACTCAAAAAAAAGCCAACCATCTCACCATCTCCCGCTTCCGCGCCTAAAGGCCAAAAGTCGCAGCCGTGCGGCACCTTCGGATGATCGGGGCAGCCAAAGTAGCCTTCCGGGAACAGCCAAGCTGCATCTGAGCACAGAACAACGCAAAAGTATGGCTTGGTCTCTAGACCGCATACAATGTTGTACCCTACACTCTCAAACACACACATTTATGAGCTTATTTGTGGGACTGGCCTGTTATTCGAAAAGCCTCGCGTGCACAGATCGCCGGGAACAGGGCAAAGCCATCCCATGCCTGTTTGGCACGAAATCGCAGGCTTCTGATTCTTAAGCCTTCTTAAGCAGCTCAGCATACACAGACTGCATAGGTATGTGATCTTGAACACGTGACTGAGTGAAGCGGGCGAAAGCCTTGGGGATGTCGAAGGCCTTCCCGTACCTGACATGTCCCCATGATTTGAAATCGAAACTGCTACTGTACTGCGTATGAACCTGTACAAGCTCATTCGAAAGCAGAAGACTAGGAGACTTGAGCATCCTTGTGACAGCTCTGGCATAGGCCCCTCAATTGCATAATTCACGCGTCCAGATGCCAGATGCCATTGACACCAAAGCTTACCTCCCGCCCATCTCGGTCCTGCTTCGACAGCAAAGAGGGTAAAAACGAACCGCTCATCTGATCAATGGAGCTTTGCAAGCAAGAGAGTCCAGGCAGCAGGTGACCACGTCGCCGGATTCAAAGGGAGAGCCGTAGTCTGCGAACTTGTTCCTGTGGCCTGGGTGAATCACGAATGTGCATCGAGGCCCGAGAGTTGCAACATTACGGCCGATAGCCACTTCTCTGCCGGGCGGCTCTTCTTTCCAGTGCCCCCGAAGCCGAAGCCTTCCGCATCCTTCCCACTTAGGATTTCTGACAACCGTGGAGGAGAAACGACTACGTCTGACGTCGCGAGCACATGCCTAGCCATTGACGCAAGGTGGGCACACATGCAACATATCCCGCGTACCCAGGCAAATTCAGACTAGCTGGTTTCGGAAACTCCCATCCGGCCGTGCCAAGTGCCAGGGACGCTGTGGACGACGACCAGCCCACTCGGAGGAGGCCCTCCGTGACCTTCACCTCGAAGCAGTATTGGCCTGGTGGGCAAGACAGGATACTGTCAAAGCTTCAGGTGGCGAAACCCAGCCACCTGAAACCACACCGGGACGTCCTCGCAATCCGATCCAGGCACGATCGGTGCTTGCACAGGCGGCTTTGTAGCAGCCTGCCGGCTGGCAGCTGCGCGATAAAGATGAGTCGTACGAATCTGCCTCCAGTCAGGGGATCTTGCTCAACCTCGACTTCAGCATCCTTGGTGTTTGGATCCTTGGTCGCTTGAAAATGACTGGGCGGCACCCTTCCCCGTTCCAACTCAAGCGAGCCGCCCATCCCGCAAGGGCTGCGCCATGGCGGCGCTTCATGGCACATGCCGCTGCATCTCGGGTTCGAATCTGTAAATCAAACAAACATGATGGGTTCTGGTTGCTACGGACGGGGTTTCTTGGGTGCCAGCCTCGAGAAAAGATGCGTCTAACATGTCGGCTGCAGGCTCAGATCGGAGCAGCAAAAGCACAACAGGAGCCTCAAGACACGCCCTGTCATCACATCAGCAAAAGAGCGAAAAAAAGCAGGATGCCAGGGTTCTCATCACAGCCCTAAAAGGCGAGCAGCTTGTGCTGTGCTGTGAGCAGCCAGACATTGCATGTCCATGGGCTTTTCGAAGTTCCATGGTACAGGCTATGTTTAGGGGAATTCTGACCGTCTGAGACCTATCGCGACCACTGAGATGAGTGAGTCCGCCTCGCCGTTGTTCAAGAGGCTCGAAGTGTCTTCCAGGAAGGATTCCTGATGCTCAAGACTAAGACTCAGACCGAGGCGTGAACACCGACTGTTGTGATCCAACCGAGTCCGCCTTCGGAATCTGGGTGTCTGCAAGCAGAAATGTTACCTTACGTTGACAATACAAGCACAAGGGGTTTGCATCACATGTTTTTAACAGTTTCAATCACAAACCACATGAGGGTGGATGCCTGCGTGGAGCTTCCGACCATCATGAGCAAGCGCTTCACCTTGCAAGGGCAAACTTCATCCGTCGGACGTGCTAAGCTTCTAGATTCTAGACTACGAGTACCATTCAGAGCAGGAGCGAACAGTTTCCAAGCTCTGGGCATCGTCGTGCCAGTCGGAGACAGTATAGTTCTTGGTGATTTCAATGGAGAACTGCTCGTACCTCACACCATGAAAAAATACGAGTACTCAAATCTGGGGTTCAGTTTCAAGACTTCTGCGAGGTCCAAGTCCAGCTCACAGAAGCAAGGCGCACTCGGCCACGAAGGTGGCTAAGGATGCCAGACTCTTCCGGCCGCTGCCTGAGGCGTCGACTACCCTATTATCTTGGCAGACCCGTGTTGAAGACTGGGTGGCTTCTGGCCTCCGACACCGACTAGCAGCGAATTCCCCAGAGGAGTCTTCAACACCCGCACCTGAAGCACGGCGGCACACTGCCGGAAATAGGGGCATTCATCGAGCCCACATCGCATCGCGATTGGCTGCAGAGAACCCCTGTCACACTCTCCTCTCTGGTGTGCCCCTCTGTCCCTTACTAGGAGCAGGACGATGCGGCAGATGTGCTGGGTAGCGGCCCTGGAACGGAACAAATTGTCCACTTTGTCTCGCACTCTAGTGAGCTCTTCATGTGATCATGATAGGACCGTTGCCAGCTCGGGCTTTGGCATGAAGAGAACGAGCTCCATACCGCGCTTCGCCATGGAGTTGTAGTCCATGAGACGGTTCTTCCTGGCACACCAGCCTTGTATTTAAGAGACCTCCCGTGTCATGCAACACATGCTGGCGTAGCAGCACGTCATCCAGCTGCTCATAGTCGGTGACCTGCTGATAGTATGGTGCCTTGCCTGGGCGGTAGGGCAAGTTGGCACTGCATGCCTAAACCCTAAAGATGCTTTGGCCAAGCCGAGTCTGCCACTGTCAGCGAAGTCAATGAAAATCAGCGGCTCCTGCACTGAGAGCTCATGGAGGCCACACGTGGATGGCGATGCAGCAACTGTCACCCGTCCTGTTTGACGACGGCTTTCCACTGCTTCTTGAAGTGCTCCTGTGCATCATCCAATCAAAAGAAAAAACATACGACTGAAGGCACTCTGACTCGCCTAGCTTACACTGGTTCCAAAGCCACCGAATGCAAGTTGATGTGCCCACTACTCCTGCAACTTCTCTTGCAGGAGCTCGTTGAACCATGCCTCAGCAACGGCGGCTTGATTGTACAATCACGGGAGACGTGTGCTTGAGTTGGGCGCATTATCCTCATCATTGACGAGCCGGTCCTCTCAAGGGGTTGCAGTGCAACAACCCGCGAGACACTTCGACATCCAAGCTTACTGCTAGCTGCTGGCTGCACCAAGAACACCTGGAACCTGTTTCCGTAGTTGCATCGACTGTACCACCGAGCGAGGAAAGTTGTAACATGATTCCGGGTCCGGGGTCTTGGTTTGACCTTCCTGAATCTGTTGTGGTTTGTACCATCATACATTCTAACCTCCCCTCTGCTGCAGGGGCCTGGAAGACCCGCTGGCATTCGTGAACCCAGCATCTGATGAAGTCGTCCGGGGTCGGGAGAGACTCCTTGCTGCAGAGGCAGATGCCCTGGTTCACCTTGGCCGAACATGTGTCTGCCCAGCTGTGTGTTTGCATGCTATGCTCCGTTCCTGAACACAGAGAGAAAAGCCGGAGGGAGAGAGAGAGAGGAAGACGGAGCTAGCCCGGCAGACGGATGCCTAGATGAACATGGAAGCGTGTCCTTGCCTTGGCGAGATCTCTCAGGTTGAAGGTGTAATGTGACCTGAAGCTTGATGTGCCAGCACGGCTGGCACGAATCAGAACGGCAGCATAGTTGTGACCAGCGGTGCTTGGGTGCTTCGAGACCTGTTAGAGCGATCCTTTCTGGGCTGATCACTTGGCGGGCGTCGGCAACATGTTGGCCGAGATTGAATGATAGATGTCGACCTGCGGCACACGATGCGGCAAGTGCAGTCCGGACCCTTGCGCCTCCTGGCCATGGCCTAAGGCTGAAAACTGGCCGAGGGCTGGGCAGTTGCTCGGACGACGTGGCCACTGAGTGCACCAACCTGCGTGCTTGGCAGGTGAGATGGAAGCCCAGCCGTGATCCCTTAACAGGTTGCAACAGAGGATTCTAGTTTTACGAGCCTGACTCGGGAACTTGGCCAGGTACCACTGCCTCAGTCTTGTGAAACTCGAGGCGATTCTGTTGCAACCCTCGACCGTGCTGGGCATCTCCACCAACTGGGGGACCAGACAGGACTGTCTGAAAGATTCGGTGAAGGCTCTCTCCTTCGAACGGCAAGACGTAGAAGTAGTTGTAGTGCCTCGCTGGCAAGTCATGCAAGCGAAACTTCCTGCAGAAGCTGAAAGCTACTCCAGGACACAAAGCCTGAACCCTAAACGGCCCTAAACCCTTAAGCCTGCACCCCCGATTCCAAGCCCTGGACGGCAAGAATCCTGAACCTTGACCTACTGTACATGGGAGTTTCCCAAAATTAGGGGTACCTTATTTGGGGTCCTTATAATAAGGATCCTACTATCTAGGGTACTATATCAGGGTCCCCTATTTTCGGAAACTCCCACATAAGTGTCAAATGCTCAAAGATCATTTCCAGGCCGGGCCTCAGGTAGCGTGCCGTGATTTGTGGCCGACCAGCGCTGGGAGTGAGTGCAGCAATGAAGTTCAAATCCACCAGTTGGCGATACCTGCGCAAGGCTATAGTATACTATACCCCGAAACCCCATTCTAATCACTGAGGCCCCTATACTAAGCCCCCATAATACCCCTTATAGTAATCCTCATAGACCCCTTTAAACGGAACGCCAGGGTTGGATGGGCTTCGGGTCCGGATGGGAGCTCTCAAAGTTCGCAGCCAAGCAGAACGCACGAGAGCAATGCACCAGGCGCCGGACTCACATGTCTTCCTTTCGTACCACCCACTGGTGTCCATCCACTGCCTAGCAACTATCATGCTCCAACCATCCTATATGCCAGCAGCTGCCTCACTCCGAATCGCAACATCAGATGATAAGGAGCTTTCTGCAAAGATGCCGACCGCACCTGAGCAACTCGATCGGTGGTTGAGCGCCATACTTCTCCTGTGCCGCAATTGCCACGACAGAGGTCGGCATTGCATGCGACGGCACATGGTAATAGCCCGATTGATGCTGGAAGCGTCGAAGCCGGAGCAACATTTTCACACAAAAGTCTCCGAGGGCCCCTCACAAACATCCCTGTTCAGAGTCCACGGATACGAAACATGCCTTCGCTGGCATGTTCAAGTCGTCCACAAAAACGAGGCAGCGCTTTCCAAAGGGTGGGCCATAGCACCCCTTCTTCCTGCACCGAGAGAAACTGATGATGCGATCTGCTACGTGTAGCTGCTACGAGTGGTAAAAGGATAGGCTACTGCGACGACACTACTCTATGTCTCATTTTGGGTCCGCACTCCGAGACTATTGCACCACACGCACTCTCTGGTGAAGCACGAAGGCCCGTCAGCCTCTTGTCCAGTTTGCCATCGATCACATCCTGCGTGTGAGAACAAGCTGTGCCATGTGTTGCATGTGCATTCAGATCTCAGATGCCAAGGGGATGACTACTCTGAGAAGAAAACACATGCATCGCCCACCAGATTCTAAGGCCTTGAATCTACCCCCACTGCAAGGACCCCGAAACTCTCGGTCGCAGCCTGCGTCTGGTTTGCACTCGACTGGGCACTGAAGGCAAAGGCGAACGTGTTGTATTTCCTCGGAGCAGCATCCACTGCTAGGTGCTTCGGAAGGTAGGAAAGTCCCACTCCAGATCATGTTCTGCGAACCGCGAACCATGCACAAGGGCGGAGCATCTACATGCTGTGTGTGCTTACTATGTCAATGTGCCGCACAGCCACAACGGTATGTGTCACTTACCTTTGAATTGCTTAGGTCTTGGCTCTCTATCGAAGCCCTTCAGAAGCTGCTGCTGGATCACCACCGTCTTGCCAGTCCCCGTCGGGCCTGCACAAATACAAAGGAGTTTGGAGTCCTTGTCTGAGATCGCCCCCTAAGTCCAAGCACTTCGAAGCTGGCCATGGCCTGCAAAGAGCACGTGGCACTCCGCCTTGATCAGCATCTGGAGGAAGAAGGCATTCCTGCGTTCTCGGCACAAACCCCACGGGTCAGGGGATTGCTAAGTTGCGCATCGTGCCCAACGACACGAAGGCAGCCTGATGTAATTTTCTGAGCAGGATAAACCCGAAGCCTCCCTGTGTCAGACATGAAAGCTCCATCCTCACGGTGTCGGAGGTGGGGACGATGAGTGAGTGGGCCTTCGCAGGCGGCACTCAATGCACTTGATCCAGAACCTTCCAATCGTAAGAAGGCAGGTGCCTGCGCATCCTTCGGGATCTCGAACGTGCCGATCTTCTTGCTCCAGGGCTCCCACCTGGATCCCCAAATGAACTTCACGAGACACTGAACCCCAAAACCCTGAACCCCCTATCCCCAAACTCCCCGGTCCAAAATCCTAAAATCTTATTCCCTCAAACTCTAAACTCCCAAACAACACCTCAACGCCTTTTCAACCCATCAAACCCGAAACCCCTAAGAAGAAACCTAGAACCTTCAGCCCTTCAAGCCCTAAACTTCCATTTAACGAATTCACCCTAAAGGCTTCAACCCTTCAAACCATAAACTTCCCTAGCCTAAACTCCTACTTTAAAAACTCCACTCCCCCCTAATAGCTCTAAATCCGGACCGGCCCTAAACCCTACACCCCAAAAGACCAGAAAGGCCCCTATCCTCAACCCTTATAGTCGCCCTTATACATATAGTAATCCTTATAGCCCCTTTATAAGAACCCTTTAATGGCAGTCAAACCCTAACAGAGGCTCAGACTTGCAGCTCGGCCCCACAGGGAAGTATTCGAAGACGCCGCCTTCTTCCGGGAAGGGCGGCGACCTGGGAGAACCAGGGCTCAGGACAAGATCCAAACTCAGCCTTTTCGGGTTTCAGGCTTTTGGGTTGTTTTTGGGGATTCTGGGTTTCAGTCTTCACGTTTTTAGAGGTTTAGAAGTTTATGGACTTTAAGGCTTTTGAGGTGCAGAGCTTTCTGGCGTCAGGGGGGAGCTCTCGGAGCCCAGCCCGCCGCGCAAAGAACGTTGAGCCGGCCTGGGTCCGGGGTTGCAACTTAAGGTTTAGGATTTTGCGGTGTTACCCTTGGGGTTTAGGGTTTTTTGGGTTTAAGGGGACATCAAACTGCCCGGATGACCACTGATCAGATACACCGAGCCGACAGCTCATCACAGAGAAGCCCGAACTCCTCCTTCATTCCCTGCGTCTGTCCTGCAGATCCGCTTGGTTACCCTCTTGCCGTCGCCAAAGACATCTGCAACTTGCCGGCCTGCGGCCAATTTTCGGAGGAAGGGCTCAAGCACATTCCTCCCATCACTGTCCGTGACGCACCCGAAGCTCCACACCAGACCTGGCTGTGCCCAAACCGATGCCGACAACGCAAAATGCATCGAGTCCTTCTGTTCTTTCAAGCGTGCCAGCAGGACTCAACCAGAACAGCGCCTGCAGAGACTCTCAGATGCACAGGGGCGAAAAGCAAGTGAGAAGGACACTGGCAAGCACCGACACCTACTTGTAATATGCGCTTTCTCTGAACAAGCTTTGTCTGAAGAAAGCTGTCCCTGAAACAGATCTCTTCAGGCCGCGCTCGCAGGGCACATCCGATTGGGTTCTTTTCGGCAAGCGCTCCCGCACTTCCGCGCGTATCCATGCTTCGTGCTCGCTTCCCATCCTGCAAAGCATGTCAAACTACGGAGGCTTGAACTTTTTCCTTTCAACATCACATGCAAGAAGTGGCTCCTTCACACCTTCTGCATGCCAAGGCTCCAGGAGTGGTCAGCATCTTTCGCAGGCCAAACAAAGCAGTCCCAGGCGGTACCAGAAGTGGCTGTGCTCGATGCAGACCTGATGCTGTCCGTGCCACATCGCGCCACAACGGCATGCCTCTTGACATGATCTAGCCGTTGCCTGCTCATGTATCACGAAAATGCAGGGATTAGTGCGTCTTGATGCATATGCATACGTGCCCATACCGTGGTTTGCTTGACGGAATTCTGGCCTTTGGCCTTGCTCTCTGTTGGAGCCAACCAAGCCTCGCGCCTCGAACCATCGAAGGAGGATACTATCAAAGCTGAGATCATGTCCTCTGCAAGGCATCAAAATATCAAAATCAAGGGCATCCGGGTCCGGCTCGAGCTCCTCCACTCCTGCGGCGCGCAGCGAGCTGGTCCAGAGAGGCTCCGCTGGCGGCCTCCAGAAGCTGCAGTCAGCCATTACCGGGTCAACGTGATGCAAAAACGCGGCCTCGCACGGTCGGCAGCATAGACGGCCGCACTCTGGCGATGCTCCTCGTCCGAGTGGGATCGAGTGGGCGGAACCCAGGATGAGACCTATTTGACCCCTACCTCGGCGAAGAAGGCGGCATGATTCCAGCCGGGCCTATCTGGAAGCCAAGGTGGAAGGGCCTGCACACCAAAGCTCCCAGAAAGTTTCTGTGCATAAATGACGAGGATGCCATGTCTATCCTCGGCGGACAAGTTCGGGAACTCGCCGATCATGACCTCCGCTCAAAAGCCCATCTCTCCGTCAGCTGGAGGCTTTGCATCCAATCTTGGAGCTTGAAGAGCCCAGTGTTTCTATCCCCAGGATCCAATCTGAGAGCCCTCGCAAGCGTCATTGGCCAAAGGCCCCTCCAGAAATCCGCTTCCTAAATTCTCGACAAGAAGTGTCCGGGGACCCGACGAAGAACCCACCCGAAACCCTGCACCCCAAAACCCTCCCACAGTAAAGACCCTAAACCCCTAAACCCTAAACCCTAAACCCTGGGCCCCAGGCCAGGGTTCCATCTTGGGACTCCAGGTGATCGCAGGCCCTCGAGACGAGGCGCCTCGTCACTGCTAGGCCGTCGCTGCCTCGTTCGCTTGTCGCCAGGTTGGGTTCGTAGGGTTTTTAGAGCTCTTGTGTTTGGGGTTCTGGGTTTTAGAGTTCTTGGGCTTGCGGGGTTGATGATGAGCGCCCGCCTCCATGCACGTAGAGAGAAGCTTTTAACTTCTCCGGTGCCGCAACGAACGGTGGATTTGCCACCTGAGGTCATGGAAACCGCATCTTGCAGTTGCTGCCCCGGACCACACAAGGAAACTACGGAGAACTGAAGAGTCACATTCAGCACTGAATCTCTCAAAGCCACGATCAAGTCGAAGCCACGCATGTCTGCAATGCCTTCCTGAGCTCTTGCAACATGTTTCTGGACTGGAATTCAGGACAGTTGGGAAAAAAAGACTGTGTTCTCCTAACGGTGCAGAAAGAAGTCTATCGCCTGAAAGAGGTCCCCCTGGCAAACGGTCAGACTGGAACCCAAGTCGTTGATGATGCCATTGACCTCATCAGGCAGAGATACCGCTTCACGATATAACGAACAGCTTTGGCATCGTGCCTTCGCGATGCTTGCCGCTCGCGGGCTGAGATCTACCGCGACAGCCTGCTCAGGGGTTCGCATCTCCTTTGCTGTTCGGGCGTTCAAGGGGCCCTTTCATTGCAAAAGAAGGTGCTCTCACCTCCTCTGCTCCGCAGCGCAGGGCATGCAGTGCAGCGATACCGCTGCCTGTGCAAAGGTCCAGCACCTCGCCGCACCCATCCTTTGAGACGACAGTTCTGTTGGGTGCCCCAAGCGCTGCTGAGCCGCCCGAAGGCCGCTGAGGTCAGAAGTGGCCTGACGAGAACGAAACCCAAGCCGTCTGCGTCGAATCTCTTCAAGTCCTGTCCGGTCTCTGAGTTCTTGGCCTCCGGTCCATCGCCCGGAGAGAGCGCGAGGCACCTGAAAGTCTCAGGAGGGAGCGCCCGGAGCTCCCGAGCTCCCTCTGAGTCTCCGACAGCTCCAGGGAGTCCGTGCCAATGGCCATCACCTACCGGCGCAAAAGGAAAAGGAGAGCTCTTTCTCTCTTTTTCTTGGCAGCTGCGAGTCTCTGCCAGCCGGCCGGCTCGTCACCGGGTGGCCCCAGTGTCACGCTGGGCCAGTCTGTAAGTAGGGCCAGGCCTGTGCAAGACGACTAGGCGGCTACAGTAGGCCCTAGGCTCTCCCAAACGGGACAAGGAAACATCGGGCCTCTGACGGGGTAGAGCTGCAGACCTGATGCCAAGTGCCCAGGCAGAACTTCCTCAAGAAGCTCAGCAGCGGCTTTAGAACACAGGACAGCATAGTGCAACACGCGGTCCTCCAGCAAGCCAACATCAAGCATGGTGCTGACCTGAAGTCGCACACGCCGATTCCTTGTTGGATCTGCTTCACTCATACTCGAAGCCACCTCTGCAGCGAAAGCTGCTATGTCTGCACGAGGTAACGTCTCGCCGACACAAAGCAGCCGCACCTGCGCTTCAGAAGCGATAGGTCTTCCTGGAACCCCGCTGCATCGCCAGCAGATCCGAACGCGTTGCAGCAGAGCCACCCAAGGCTCGGATGCCAACACGAAGGAATCGAAGACCTCGCTGAGACACTCGGACTCCGACCTGTCAAAACCCTCATCTGTCGGATTCTCGCGGCTATTTTGGGCACATCTCAACCCAGCTGCTTGAAGCGAAGGTGGTGCAGCTCCGAAGCTGGCAGAAGCCCTGGCCAAGGCTGAAAGGAGCATGTGGGGGATTTCAGACTATTCGAGGTCCCGGTTGGGGATCCTTGCATTGGAACCGCACAGTGCCATCATGAATGCAGCCGGTAGCGCACTCGCCGGTGCACTGGATTGTTCTAAATGCAGGTAACTCGTTACAATGTTTCTCCAGCCCGTACCAAGTAGCTCGGAAAGGACCCCCTTTATCGGACCTCCATTCCTGTTATTCTGTTCTTGTAGCTCCTGCTTTCTTGCCGCCGTCGATTACATGGTTCACCAGCCCTAGCCACATTTCCAGCCTACATTTGTTCAAGCTTCTGAGTCGCTGCTGCAGTTCCATCTGGCATCAGCACGGCCATCTCTGTCACCATGAACAACAACAGCTTCATTTGTCGTCAAATCCACAACTCCAGAAGAAAATGTGCCCAAATACGCAGTTTGTCAGTGGAAGATTCTGGAGGCGACTGTTTTTCCAGAGGAAAGATCTGCCTTGCAAGACCGTGGCATGGATCTTAAGGCTGCGAAGCACTCCAGCGAGCTTCAAGACGGCCTCACGGCGAAATGAGAGCAATGCCCAGGAAGATGATTCAAATGCCCCTCGCCTCCGGGTCTGTACACAAGCCTCCGGAGGACAGCAGAACGGCCCGTGAGCGCACCTGCACCGCGCACGCAGTGACTGTCATGTCCCTGGTGACCCTGGTGGCATCACTCGAAGCCAGCAGATGCCGCCAGAGCCTCGAGCGCGCTGCGCAGTGCTCGGCGCCAGGCAGCTCGTGCTTGGCCCAGTTCCCCCAGGCTTCGCAGGGCAAAGCCCAAGTTCCTGAGCTCAAAGGCGAGAAAACTCCTCGACTTGCAACTGCCGAAGTACAAGAAGGGCAGGTTCTGAACTCTTATCGGCTCAGACAGGCTGCAGCAGCACGTCGCTCGGAACCTCACCTTGGCTAAGATTCGCACGGTGTGAGTTCCTGGAAGTATGATACTGGCAATCAATGCTGCCCAGTCTCCAGAGGAGGCCTCACTGATGGAAACGCTACGCTGGTACGCTTCCGCTGCATCTTCGTATCGTCCTTCTTCATCAAGCTTATTGCCCAAATTGAAGAGCTCATCTGCGTGACATGCGCAGTCGCCATCTGCAGCGGCTTCTTCCATGGCGCGGTGGTGCGTGACATCACTGTGACAAACACTCGCACACGAACACGACTAGTTGCTCCCCGCGCAGAACGGCATGTGCAGGGAAATGACACCTACGTGAGCGGGTGAAGCGACCTGGGAGGTGTGGTTTGCTTGGACCGGAAAGTCTTATGAGCACGAAGCCCATGAGCACATGGCCCTCGTGGTAGAAAAGCAACGTCATGCACGGTCTGAGCACCACCATCCCGAAGGCTGACTAGCACGGCCTCGACTTTTGCTTCCTTCTCCTTCACGGCCACGTCCTGACGGCGGCACGGAAGCACATCGCGCTGCCATGTACGGCCTGGTACACAAGTCGAACTGCCATAAATTGTCCTTGGTGCTTGGATCCAGTGGTAGCTCTGCCTCGAATGCTTGCTCGAATCTCTCACTCAGCTACATGCTGCGGATGATCACGCAAGGAAGACCAAGGAGGAATCAATAGGAATCCCGTGCCTGCAGGAGCGCCCAGAGCAAGTGCAGGAGGTTCAGCACTAGCCAGTTGATGCTCACAGGCACCGGCTTCGACACCTCCAAGTCCACCAAACTTCAGCATATGTATCTACAGACAGACAGACAGAGAACAGATAGACAGATAGACAGACAGACGGACAGACGGACAGACAGGAAGACATTGTGCGCTGTAGTTTCCTGTTTGGAAATTATATGTCTATGTCTTGTGTGTACATCGCTTCGTCTATCCACACTAGTTTGTTTATCTTATCGTACCGTTTGTCTGCCAGCTGGCAGCTAGCCATCGATCTACTTACTATCTATCTTGGTTTACATGTTAGCACACGTTGGTTCATGCGTGTATACATTCATGTGTATATATATATACATATATATATATAACTATATATATATCTATATCTATATATATATCTATATATATATCTATATATACATATATATCTATATATACATATCTATATATATCTATATATCTATATATATATATATATATATATCTATATATATATCTCTATATATCTCTATATATATCTATATATATCTATATATATATCTATATATATCTATATATATCTATATATATCTATATATATATCTATATATATATATCTATATATATCTATATTTATCTATAAATATACATATCTATATATATATCTGTCTATCTATCTATATATCTATCTATCTATATATATATATATGGTCACACACACACACACCCCATGATCCAGCCTAGCCTTCTTGTCAACTGTTCGTCTACAGTACTATGTCTCCAAATGTTTTATCCGAAGTCAATAAACCATCGGTATTTGCGAGGGCTTCTACACTTCAAACATACTGACCTCTGCTTATTGTGCTCTTTTCTGGTATATGTAAACCACCCAAAACCCAAACCAGAATCTGGTTCTGCGTCCGCGCTAGCCGCTGGTGGGAAGAAACACTTGAGCCCCTCTCAGTTAAGAAAGACAAAGGAAACTCAGTTGTTTTTGCCCAGCTGGTGCTATGTTCTGTCATGAAAAATCCTGTTTCACGACAGACAGTGGCTGGAACTCACCAAGTTCTTACAATCTGCCAATACCACAAAATTAAAAATCTGAATGTTTCGGAGAAGAAGTGGTCTCCCTCCTCCAAACTCCAAATGCATTCGGTGGTATGGAGAGCCTCTTGCGCTTTATAACACGAAAACCAGAATAACAAGTCATTTTCGTGTGCTAGCAGCAAGAACACAAGCAAAGACCAAGTAAAACTCCCCGGCTTCTTTAGGTTCCCCAGTGTCCCCTTAATGATGAGGTTACCCTTTTTCTGGGTATTCCGTTTTAATAATGGAGCCCAAAAATCGTAAAGCAAAGGGGTCCTAGTGGGAACTCACTGAAATAACGAAGCTTATCAGCTTCTTTAGTGTTTAAATATGAATGAAATTCAGGAAATGTGCTTCTCTGCAGCGGGCAAGGTTCTAAACTGTTAGCAAGGTCTTACCTCAATGAAGAAATAAGAACTCGGCAATATCTAAACATGATGTCAGGTTCAACAGACATTTGCGTTTGCATAAGACGTTCTAGAGTATCCACAACCACAGGCAGGTTTGAATAGTATAGGAGTGCAGCTGTTCTGCTATTTCTGTTGTTGGGCAAAGCTGTTCTTAACCAGTTTTGGTACCGTTGGTAGCTGAAGCACGTGAAGGCTCGCTTATGCAATACAGCCAGAAACCGCCATTTGTCTTGCAAAATGAAATGGCGGAGCTTGTAGGCTTTTCTGCTGGCTAGATCCGATGTCTCTCAGCATTGAGAAGAACGCTAGAGAGCCACGTCCTCACCACGTTCTAAAGCATCCACGAACACAAACGGGCTTGAATAGTACATGGTACACTGTTCCTTTATTACCTTTTGCATTTTACGTTTTAGGAATCTTGGGGAATGTCGATCCCTGTCGATATTTCGCATCCGAGGTTGCTAAAATGCTGCCAGCCTCAAATTTCCCCAAAATTTCTGAAGCCTGAAATGCTAAAACACTGGCAGGGATCAAATTTCTCTAAAAAAACCCAACAAATCCTTGCATCTATGGGGAGTGCGGGGGCCATAGTTGCTCTGATTTTGGGAAGTTGGGGGAAATTTGATCCCTGCCCATGTTTTCGTATCTCAAGCTTCAGGAATTCGGGGGAAATTTGATCCCTGTCGATGTTTTCGCATCCGAGGTTGCTAAAATGCTGCCCTCAAATTTCCCCAAAATTTCTGAAGCCTGAAATGCTAAAACACTGGTAGGGATCAAATTTCCCCAAAATCCCTAAAGTCCTGGCATCTATGGGGAGTGCGGGGCCATAGTTGCCCAGATTTTGGGAATTTGGGGGAAATTTGATCCCTGCCGATGTTTTCGCATTTCAGGCTTCAGGTATTTTGGGGAAATTTGATCCTGTCGATGTTTTCGCATCGGAGGTTGCCCACCTCCCATGATCCACCACTTACGAAAAGCAGGCTCGGCTGGATCATGGGGGGCGTGAGCATATATATGGTCATATTTATATGTGCATGCCTAAATGCACACTATGTGTGTAGATCCACATACATCTATTCATGGGTTAAGGCGTTTTAACCGATGTATTTTTCACACGCTGAAAGAGGTCCCCAGCTGACTGGCATCTTCAGAGATGCATGCGATATTTTTTAGCACCCCTGACATCAGAGATCCGGTACATCTCCGGTTGAAATTTTGTCTGTGCGACCATCAGCGCCCAATCACCCGCCTCACACACCTTTTATACCTGCTCTGAAAAGCTTCCGACCGCCGAAGCTTAGGTGAAAGAACTCTGGAAGAATCAAACACCACAACACCACAGTGGCTGCCAGGTGCGCTCCCACGGCAGCCTTTCTGGAGATCATCTCGAAGACGGCATCGAGGCAGGAGTCCATCAGCTCCTGATACCGCACAAAAGGAAAACTGAAGGCTTAAGTTTCTGGCTGCAGCCTCTCTTCCGTGGCAGAGCAAGGCAGGAGGCACTGCGGAAAAAAGCAGCCCGAAAAGACAAGGCAGCAACAGCAGCAGTGGCCACAGGCTCAACTCTACAATGACAAAGGCCATGAGTTTTCCTAGTTTAGTTGGGAGCGACTTCAAGCTGACATAGCTGGCAAATCCTCCTAATTTTCAGGCAGAATTCGCGACTTTCACGCTCCAAGATCCCTATGCCCGAGCAGCTCCTACTGGTCCTTTTGACAAGCCTTTCGAGTCGTGGTTCTGAGAAAACTTTACGGCCACCTCCGAGTATCTCACCACAACTTTTTGCACTAACAAGTAACAAGAATCCCAAGCCGCTGCAGGGCAAAACCCACAGAACATCAGCAACCAGTCATCACCCCGATGACGGCAAGATCAACTGAAGGGCCAGCAACGACACCTACAAATCCAATCCACCGTTTGATCCGTTAGTACTCCCCTGTAATGTACAAAACTTATCTAACCCTAAACTCTAGACCCTAAACTCCAAACCGTAAACTCTAAACCGTACTCTCCAAAGCTTCGACGGGGCGCCTGCAGCAAGGCTGCCTGGTCTTTCAGCCGGTCTGGCAACCGTTCGCACCTGGGACGCGGGCTTAGGGTTTAGGGATGTTTAAGCTTGAAGGCCCTAAACCCCTAAACCCCTACGAACCTCCACGCCCTAAACCCTAAAATACATCCAAGATGGCGACTCCCAGCGCCTTGCATCCGGGCTGCCAGGAGCTCAGGAGCACTCGCCAGCCAATGTCCTGCTGCTCCAGGAAGACCATGCCACAACGCGAGACCTTAGCGACTCAAAGCAGCTAACTTGATGCTAAGTTGAAGACATGTTGGTAGCATATCTAGGGCTTACAGCTACGGCTACACCTAACTTTCCAGTCTACACAAACGCACGTCATGTCGCTGCTGAGCAATGCTGTCACATTCCCATCACAGTTTGCTGCAAGAGACAGAAAATGTGTCAAGTAGAACACTTCGCGGTGGCTTTGCCGCTGCACGCACAGATGCTCATGCCATCGGCTATCACGAAACAAAATGAAAGGACTGCTTCCACAATGGACTGCACTGCACCGAGAGATCAAAACTACAAACAGAGATTAGGGGCGGAGATTAGGAATGACATGCTGTCGAAATGTGCAAAATACACTGTCAAGCATATGTTTCCAGGAGGTCGACGGTCGCTGGAGACGCCGCAGACAAGTCTTCCACCTGCACGGAGATGCAGCCACTTTTTAGGCAGCTCTCTGGGGCAATGATGACATATGCAGGTGAGAATGTGAGCGGCCTCAAACATCATCGTGGTGACTGGCGTCAACCTCAAACGCATGGAATCAGGGATGGTGGGTGAGTCATAAGCAGCAGGTCACCACGATCTCACTGCTGGTCAAAAGCTTGCGCATTGCATCGTTGACCCTGTTGTAGGCCTGCCTTCCCGTCTTGCGACTCCATCATGACATGCAGAATCCGAGTTTCAGCGCTGAGGGATGCACTTGATGATTTCACCACTGTTTAAACACAGCTTTTTGTTGTCGTCTAGGACTGTGTTCAAGTTCTCGATCCAGACCTGGCATGCAAAAACCCTGGCCTTAAATCCAGCAACATGTACCGAATTTGTGCAAAACTTAACACATGCTGGTGGACTGCATCGACGGGACCATCAAGCAGAATCCACTGCCTCCATGGTTCCGGCACAAGCATGACTGAAGCACCGCAAGCCATTAAGCACTGCAAGCAATTGGGCTCGCATGGCTGAAGGCACGCACACTTCTTATGAACCCAGCAATGCACATGGCGTTTAGTGGTTCGCAGTGCTCTTCTTGTATGACGTGCCTTTTGGATTGCTCCGCTGCTGAAGCATGGCGCACTGTCAGAGCCAGAATGCCGTCCTTGGCACAGCTGCGCTTGAACCGAGAACAGAATCTCAAGTTGAGACCACTGTCTGAGATTGCAGCTGTCCATTCGTGTGTGGCTTCATCATTTTCACCGTACAGCTGGCCCTGCGTAATGGACCTCGCAGCTTGCATCTGGTCTTCTGCCACAGCATGGCACCTGCCTCAAATCGGGGCGGCGCTTTGGATTGATCTTGTGGATAAGCACCTGAAGCATACCAAGTGTTCGTGCGGAAACGTGTCTCAGGCCATCATTCGGCTGGAACAACTAGTCCAAGTGCTGCGGCTGGCAGATAGCTCTCGCCATCGGCCACGGCCGCAAGTGCTGCGGCCAGGACCTTGGGAGACCATCTCCGGGTTGGGGCTTCGACGGCCGCTCTCTATACGCGCACTCGGTGGGTTCTCCGCTAGCAGATCGTCGAACCTGTCCTTCTGTTGCACTTTCTCAGGCACAATCACCGCACCATATATGTAACATATGTATACAAGATTCTTCCAATCCATCAGCACTTTAACAAACAGGATCCAGCAAGAACTCCGAGCCCATTGCATTCTCCACCTCTGTTTTGCCGGACACGGTCTGGCCCACCAACATCAAGCCATGTCGAACCATAATGGTTTCCCAGAGCTGTATGCCTGGCCCAGACACATCAAAAGGCAGTAGACAGTCAAGAAGCACCAACCCGCTGGGCAGACATTTCTTGATGAAGCCGTCCACTGGCTGCAGGACGAGGCTGCGGGCCGAACCCTGCCACGAGCAAAGCTCACTGAGCTGTGCGGAGGTTGAAAAGCTTGCGGCACTAATGGCCCGGAAACCGCTGCTCGGCATGTGACGAGCGGTGCCTCAAGCTCGTTGATCAGCACGCCGTAGTCGGACGGCGGAAGCTCCACCTCGGCTGTGGAGACATCAACGACCCGACTGTCTCCGTTGTCGGGCCCCAGCTTCTGGAAACAGGTCGCCGGTGATGCCCAGGAACAAGGGGATGTCGTTTCGGGTGAACTTAGGCAGGTTCACCTTGCTAGTGTGATGGGAACTGTGACCAGCGGCTCTTTCGGACGCAATCTCTTCTAGGAGCCCTGCATCGTTCAGCGCAGACAGTGCCAAGACCTATCATACGGCTTGACTCAACATGTGAACGTACTATAACATGCGCAACGTGATACGACTCTGCAGTATTGCATAGTATAGCATAGCATAGCAGAGCGTGACATAACAGAATAGAATAGAATGGAATAGAATAGAATGGCACAGAAGAAATAGAAGAGAATCGAACAGAATAGAACAGAATATGATACAATTTCAACCTACATAGCGTAACATACCACAGCACAACACAACATAGCAAAACAGGACATAGCATAACATAGCTGATCTGCAATCTAACATAGCATACTGTACCACGATATTATCAGTCGCAAATACAAATGTAATGTAACATAACTAACGTAACTGCTACAATTTGCTATACTCTACTGAACTGTACCATACTATCATGACAAGCCATAATACCATCTGACGAAACACAACAACAACAACATGACATGCTACGAGTTATACCATGTTACACATTATGATATGCTCTGTGAAAATATGATGATACAGTACAGTATTGTATGGTATAGTAGAGGGCGTGCACTATAGTATGTTGTGACATAGCGCATCGCTACCAGTAGAGATCTGAGCAGGAGCAATGCTGTGCACCGTCTCAAGAACAAAGAGCGCATGCAAGCCTTACAGAAAGTCCTTTTCGAGTCGAAGCTCAAAATGAGACTTCAGCAACGTCATTGCTTCCTTGTAGCTGCAGCGTTTCAGCCCCCCCTCCCCTGTCTTGTCTGGTCTTCGTCTCCGGTCCCGGCTACGCATGCTACGCCCGGCTGCGCTGCGCCTGCTCTGGTCGGCTGCCTCCGTACTGACGGCGGAGAGCCCCGGCCTTATACAGCATTTGGGGTGTAGCAGTATACAAGTTTAAGGCTTTGGATTATAGATCCCTGTTCAATTAGTCCAAGCCCACGGCTCGAACAAGTATCGATTTCAGTGCCCGCATGCCGAAGTCATAGTGCTCCTTCAATTTTGTGCATCATCGAAGCTTGAGCAACATCGAAGTGGTAGCCGAAGCCCCGCACACCTGAGAAGAAAGCTGCTCGGAGCTCAGACGAAGACTGCCCACGGCCTTGTTTGTACAGGTCAAGATGGACCAAGTCAAGTCCAAGCAGAACAGATGCTAGTAGCATATCATCCCAGCCTTTCGGGCAAGATTTTTGGCATCCTCAAATCCTCGCGAGGCTTCAAGCCGCAGTGCTGAAACTTGCTTGAACCGACAGCCAGTTTTGGCAACGGCGTCTCTAGGTCAACATGGTGATCATGAGATCAGACGGTCCGTTGGAATACAAAACAATCTCACCGATGAGGGCATAGTCTGGGACCTGAGCTGCTCGTGACATACGAGGTCTCTGTCTCTGATGCTGAACAGGGTTACACCCTCACGCAGCAAGGCAGCGGCCATCATAGCACAAGGCCGGAAGAGCGCCTTGGCAGGAAAATGGTCGCATGGAGTTTCGCCTCGGGCGTTCCATCCCGCCCACTTCCAGCCAGCCTTGAGGTTATCCGGCAGCTCCGATCGCCCAGCATAGCCTCTCTCAGGATGCAAACATGAATCCTCACTCTTTGGCTTGCAACCTTCACCGTCGGCAAAGGCCTGGATTCATGGTGATGTTCACCGCGCAGGAGGGCACCAACCTCACCAGATGCTCCATGACTGGAGACGATTCTCCATCGCTTCGAAAGTGGAGTCCAGCATCCAACCCGGAGCCCGCCTGATCTCCATCTCTTCGAACCAGAAGGTCTCCCTCTTGTCTCGAATGGCGAATTGGATTGTCTGCACCTTGAGGCAAGGTAGAGCAACAAGGGCATCCGTGCCTTGAGATGCTAGTCACTCCTGCGCCAGTGAACCCCGCTCAAGGAAACGATTGCAACTTGCAACCCGGCCCTCAAAGTCCTGTCAAATGGTGTCCAAGGAATTTCCAGCCGGACCCCCGCACCTGCTGCGAAACCACGGACAAGACCTGACCAAGCCAGCCACTTGAAAGCCAGTGCAAACGTCACAGATGCACATCGCGCAAAGCCTCGAGGTTGATACGGTTGAACTCGTCGAAACAGCACCAAGCACCGGAGGATGCGATGCCTTTGAAGAATTTGCCCATAGCCTCTGCCAGCTTGCGTTGCTCTGATCTTCAACTTCCACCGAGCATGCAGTTCAGCACTCCGAGAGCAAAGCAATGTAGTCAAGGCCATCTGAGCAGTTGAAGACCTGAGCTGGACTGATGCTGGAGCCATGTGCGTCGATACTCGGAAGGGATCGCTGAGGCCAATGCAACACACTGCACAGCCACTGCCTTCGCCAAATCCTGCAGACGGCTAGAGATGTCACTTGCGAGAACCCACTGAAGCTCACCACAGCATGGCTTCTGCAGCTTGTGTTTTGCTTGGTGCTAGTCGAGGAGCGGCAGAGGTTGAGGCACAAGCGCAAAATACACAACCTTTGAACCCTGACATGAATGATGTGGACAAAGGCCATAAGCAGGTTCCCAAGTTTGCATCAGTTTTCGGAGACATTGCTCACTCGCATGGCATTCCCGGTCCTTGGTGCTTTCCGTCTTTCCTGTGCCAGCAGGACCTTCCGGGCCACCGCCGTAGTAGAGGTGGAATGCACCCATTAGCCTGGCACATGAGAGGCTGGGAGTGCACCCATAACGTGTGCCAAAGAATCCCAACATGTCAATACAAAAAAAGACGTCGCTTGCGGCGGGTATCCCCCGGCAATAGCGTTGAAACAGGTTGGGCTGACGTGCGGTAGCAACGGTCAGTCAAGGGTGTGATCACTAGGCCTCGCAGCTCAGGTGCTCTATGGTGCCGTGGCAATCTCATGACACCATGCTCTGTTCATCTGGGCGCAGTGACGATCGCTGTTTCCCAAGTACTCGAAACCATAGTAGAGGGTGGCATTGATGATTGAGACCTGCATAGCTTCAACTTTTGGGAGCTGCTATGCTCCAACAGTGTCAGAAGCCGCATCGCCCGTTCGACCTCGCACTTGTCCACCGTACTTGGCTTGCCAGTTTCCTGGCACGTCAGGCAAAAGGCGCGGTACTCAAGATGAGAGCTTCAAAATTCCCTCGGGCTGGCCTTTAGGGTAATCGAACCCTTCTGGCGCCAGTAGTATCGCAGCTGGGCACTCCAGTCGAAGTCCTGTTTCAAGCACAAGCATTCAAGCTTGCTTGATGCCACCGGGGTGCGAATAGAGTATTCCTGTACACAACATAAGCTCTTCTTACGACACAGACAAAGTTGAGGTGCATAAGCACGTGGGTCACAGCAGGGTGTTTTGCTTTTTCCAGTGCACAGCCAGCACCGTACAGTCGTTTCGCGCATTCGCTCGGGCATCTTAAGTCTTGCTAGGACACGCCAACTCTCATGTCATGTCGCAGGAGTTGAAACCCTTGGGGAACTTTCCGCGGCCGGGCCTTCGAGCTGGAGATCCTGGCATCCTTCAAGCTGAGCACCTCAGAGTCGAACACCACTCTTTTGACGAGGACTTCAGGGTTCAAAGCTGTGGAAAAGAGCAGCCGGCCACATCACGGTTGTGAACGTCGATAGTCACCAAGGCCCCGAGGGTCTGCCTGAAGGAGCAAGTGACCCTGCCTCTTCCAGCTCTCCCAAATCCTCAAAGGCCTCAAACGCCTTAAACCCGAAAGACCCTGACTCTTTCAAGCACTCAACCCTGTGGCCGAAGACCCCACCGCACCCTAATTAAGTTAGTGGAGACCATTTCCATGTTCTGACCATGCACACCCCCCTAGGCCACCTGAAGACCCAAACCATAACAACCTATACATCAGCCCTAAACCCACCGAAAGACCCACGCCAAGACCTCAACCCAAGACCCACCTGAAGAACCCATACTAAGGAACCATACACCACCACATAGTAAACTCCCACCCTCAACTCCATACACCCGCACCCCCATAGAAAAACCCATATTGCCCAACCCGAAATCCCTAACCTTAGAAAATGGAAATGGTCTTCCTAAATAATTTTACAATAATAGGAATAAGGTTTAGGTAATAAGGTAGTCGCAAATGCCTCGCTAGGCTTCTGCTGAAGCGTCGCGAATCAAAATATTATAATGAAATAATATTATGGTTGCTTATTGCTCTCGTTTTTCTCTTCCTTCCTTAATCTTTGGTATTATGTTCGTCGCTTCTTGTTTTCTTCAATTTGCACTCGCATGCTTTCTATCTCATCAATAATCACTTGAAGCCTAGTGTTGTAATGAAAATTAGTTATTCTTTCGGATATTTTCGTCTCTGTAAATCTACTTCTATCAGCTTCATTATGAGCAACATTAGATGCTTTTGACCGGAACTTCTCTAATCTCTTCACTCTCTCAAGTAACAAATCATTTATATCATCAATCTCGTCAATCATAAAGTCAAGAATTTCAACCTGCAAATTATCGCTCATTCTTATCTTAATATATATAGTTGTTATTTCTTTACATGTTTTCTTGTGAAATTTTTTCTTAAGACCTATCTACAGGAATTTCAATCACTGTTCTGTCCTTATGCTTGCCGAATAGCATAAAAAAATCTTCTAAAAACTCATCATTCATTAGCAACTGATGGACGTGATTAAACACTTTGTCAATATCGGGTTTAGGTTTCTCAGGTTCAGGTTGTGGTTCGCGTATGCTACACGAAACTTCGTGTTCGGAAATTGTTCGTTTGCGTATTTCTCTTTTCTACTTTTCGTATTCTGCCTTAATACCTGCTTGTATTTCATCGTTTAGTTTGCCTTCTTTCCTTAACTTACCTAACTTCGTTACGTAACCTTTCATCAATATATTTAGTTCCGAGTTCGACGCATAATGGAAATGGGCATCCCAATTTTCGTGTTTTATCTTCTGTCCGCATTCTTCACATAATTGGCTCCCTTTTGCTCTCTCTTCTCTTCGTGCGTGATTATACTCGTTCTTGTTTTTGATGTAACATTTTCTTTTCGCTTCACGGCACCTATTACAAGTCTTAAAACCGTCAAACTCTTCAACATCTTTAGTCGCGCAACATGATTTGCACACTCGCTGTTCCATCTTACTATATTAAAATGTCTAGTCTTTAGGCGGATAGACTGAAACAATACTCTAATGATTTGAATTCTTGAATTAAATCATTAGAACATTGCATAGGGACTATCGGGGTTTTCTTCTCCTTCTTCCAAAAGCACGAAACAAACTAATTAGACCATTACCACATTCTGTTGATGCGCTTATGGAAGCACACGGGCCACTGGCATGGGGCCACTGTCAATATATAACACAAACTAATTTCTAAATTATTTTAACAATTCTTCTAACTGAAAAAACTCAAACAACAACTTAAACCGTTTCTTATATTCTTCACAATGGTAGTAATCCTCCAGTTCATCCAAAACCGCATTTAATCTAGCATTGTATTTTTTCTTTTTTTCCTTCGTTCCTCTAACCAATTTTTCTTATCTTCCTCTGTTTCTTTCTTAGGAAATAAACACTCCATATTTATATTGTACATTCTTTAAACTAGTTTTGAGTTTCAAATCATTTAGTTCAACCGCCAACCTTTCTATGGTTTTCTTAATGACTTCAATGTCTGTCTCAGTGCCTTCAATTCTTTGTTTGCATTCCTCAGGGGTTATTTTGCTTTGCCCCCATCCAGTATCACATGTTTCAACGCTTCCAACTTGACCGTCAGTTTTGAATATCCCATTTTCATCGGGTGATACATGGCGCCCGGCAGAAACATTTGATGTAACTATGTTGTTTTCCTTTGCTGTTTTAGTTTCCTTATGATACGATTGTCTTTTGCATCTACAAGGGATACAAGATATACCTCTAATTTTTTTGAAAAACCCTTTTTTCTTTTCACTGTCAGTTATATCACTCATTTATGTTATTGAGGATTTTTAACATTTTTCAAGCAAATAATATCTAATATATTATATAAATGTTTTCTAGAAAGTATAGCAAGAAGTTAAAAAGGAAACAACACCCCGATGATATGAAAGGATTTAAAATAAGCACATCGCAAAAAAAAAGGATTCACCTTTTCAAACGCAAGACACACGGTATTTAGAACATTTAAGAGAACATCAAAAATTAAGAGAAGCTTACGAGGGTAGTATTCTCAAAAGAAACGAACTACTTGAAAGCAACAAACGAAAAGATTATCAACATGAACTAGACCGCTTAATGAATGAGCTACACCGTCCTAATCTACCACATTCAAGTATTGAGCATATGAAAAAACGAATTGAAGAACTTAAAAAATTAACGTTTGTTAAATTATATTTTTGATCTAAATGTAATTATATAAACTAATGGCAACTAAAACAGCAAGATTTGAAATAGTTAATCCTTATCAAAAATACGGATTAAAACGAAAACCCACATTCAATGAAATTTTAGGATTATTAAGTGAAGACCAAAAACTATTAAGACCCTTCCCAGACAGAACAGCGACACAGTTTAGAAACTCACCACAAGGTAGTTTCTTTGATGGAGCGGANCATTCAATGAAATTTTAGGATTATTAAGTGAAGACCAAAAACTATTAAGACCCTTCCCAGACAGAACAGCGACACAGTTTAGAAACTCACCACAAGGTAGTTTCTTTGATGGAGCGGATAGTATAGAATTATTAAAGGAACAACAGAACCGAGTATTAGACCGACAAATGAGAGAAATGATTTTAAGAAGACAAGCGCCACAAAACGGAGGGATTTTTCATTTAGATAGACATAATGATAGTTTTACATCTGAGCAAAGCGTTTTGGACTCGGGAATGATGACACCATCAGATGTAAGTTCGTCACAAATAATTTATCATGCAGACGCACAAAGAGAATTGGAGCAACGAGCAACGAGTTTAGCACAAAGACAACAAGAGGTAAGACAAAGACACGGGGAAGCAGTTAATAGATTGAATGATACATTAACTAGAAATATGTTAAGGTCGGGCTTTAACGATTTACGAGGAATGCCAGAAACAGAACCATTACAAGATGATGTATCAGAAGAAGAGTTAGTACCAGCAGAAGATGAACAACTAACAACATGTCAAAGGGGTGTGTTTAATTTTGATAATGACGCTTCTAAAACTATGTTAAATAACGATATTACTTTTGATGATTTGTTATTGCAATTGTTTATAGAGACTTATTGACAGATGAAATAAAAGAAGAAGTAAATACAGAACCGAATGAAATTAGAAAAAAACAATTTTTATCGGGTATTATACAAGGGATGATGAATGAGGGAAGATGGGCAGTACTAGCAAATCCAAAAAAATAAAGTCTAAACAGAATGAATGGAAGTGCATGAAGAGAAACCAAGCAAGAAGCAGTAGTGGCGGTGTTGTTCGTCAGTTTTTAGCGAGTGCTGGGTCATCGGTATTAGAGGCAGGTAAAGAAGCAGCGAAGGAAGTAGCTATAAGGGGTGCCAGAAGTGCTTTAGGTGTATAAAATGTATTCTACTTTATTAATATGAACAGACGATTAAACTTATATAAAGAAAAACTACCAAAAAGAAAAAGGAGAGCATCGATGATGATGTTTATATTAAAGGTATGAAAACCCATTTTTAGATACCACAGGTTATGATGTTGAAGTAATACAGGAAGAAGGTAAAACAACAGCAGAAAAAGAAATATTGGCAGATTATCCAGATTTTGAAGGTATAGGGTGGATATTTGATAGCGAAATTAAGGACGTTCGGCACGAGCCTCGTGTGCTACGCGACTATGAAAGCTTGTTAAAGGATAGAAGAAACAAAATGACACAAATCTTTAGGTATATGTTGAAACAGAACAGTATCTCATCATCATCGCAACCATCCCCCCCTAGTTCAATGCCTAGCGGTTTACCTAATAACATAAGCTGAAGCACTTCTAAATCATCGGATGTACAACAACAAAAATCCCAGATGATGGAGGATTTGAGAAGATCAAAAAGTTTTTCGGTTTTGGTAGGGAAGTTAGTGAAGAAAGTAAGGAAAGCATAGAAGAAGAAGCAGTAAGCGAGAAGGATTCAACGCCTCCACAGTCTAGTAGTAGTTCGTCGTCAAGACGTTCAAGTGACCCAAGACTACCGATTTATCCTAGCGTTACACCACCCGAAAGCGTGAATAGTTCTAAACCACTGAGTATTAATAGTTCATTACCACAAAGTATAAGCAGTTCAAGAAGAAGTAGCAATAGCGCGCTACCATCAACGATATTAAGCAGTTCCGGCAGTGTAGCATCAACAATAGATTATGGTTTTAACCAGTAAAAAGAAATAATTATTCAAACATATTTTGATAATTATTTCGCCGAGCAATTACATAATTTACACCAAGCCTCGCAGTTGTCTTTGTCATGCGGGACTTCGTTATTTAATCGCTGGGCACTTACGTTATTAGCTAAATATCCGTTCCTTACGTCAAATTCAAAGCGACAACCGCAGTTCTGGCAATTTCCGTTTAACCTCTTCATAAACCATTCCGCATTGACAAACTTTGTATCATCTATCTTTCTATTCTTCGCTTCATCCTGTAACTTATAATTCCTAATTTTATTTGCTAAATATCGGTGCAAATTTTCTTCGTTTAACCCACCATTGTTAGTAGCGCCTTCACCCTGTGCCGAATGGCAAGTGGTGCAATAGTCGTATCTAACATTACTATCTAAAGCGCAAATGTCGGTGGTGTATCTATCTTTGGATTTTATGTTCTCTCATGTAACTACATTGCATGATATACTAACGACTCTAAACCGACAATTAACATTAAACTTTGTGTTCCCAGCCTTCTTATACTTCTGACATATAAGCCTATAAGCGTTTCCCCTACTTCGTATTTATCAGTTTGACCTAGATTGCTTCTGATATAGTTAGATACATATTGACACCTTATGTTGGTGTATGCTATGTTCTTCTCGGATGCCATTAAGTCACCAGTCGTTTCAAAAAATATTCCTTACCAAGTCGGTTATAGGAATGCGGTTTATCCACATGTCGTCATACATACGGTTTAAGGCGTTGCGGTTCTCATTCGCTTTTGGGTCGTCCTTCGCCCTCACCTCTTACAAATCTTAAGCATCATGTTATATTTGAATATTTGGTTAATGCAGTCGTCGGTGTATTCATCGGATTTTCTGGTATTGGTTAGGTCTTCAATCGGGGGCAGTTGCTTAACATCTCCCGCTCCTCTAACAATTATCGGGATGCTTATTAACAAACTCTCGTATTCTATTCAATATATATAAACTGTTCATATAAATCTCGTCAAACACTTAAAACTACACTTGCTATGGTCAAACTCTGGCAGTTTCTCCCCGTCGCCAACTGGAATGGCAAAGAACTTATTTGTAGTAGTAATTGCCTCATCATCCAAATTTTGTGATAAGCTATTCTGGGGGACGACGAACAAAGTTTTACAACCTAACTTGCTAAAATGCTTGGCTATGTGTGATGTACCACCTCCCGCGTACTTACTTCTTATAATTAGTGGGCTATGTTGCGTTATTTGTTTTGCGATGCTTTCGGCGTCCCACTCTTCTTTGATTTCTAGCGTTTCGTTGGTATATTCTGGCAAAGTCGTTAAAAGATTTCCTTCATTTTGTGTTGTTCTGTCGGAGGGATTATTGATTTACCCTTTTCGTGTCGCCATCCTCCGATGTTACTATTAAATGTTATTGCTTTCTTGCTTCAGTGTTCGGGTCTAATCGCAAAGGCATCGGTCTTGACACTGCACACATCAACACCATCATTAGTTAAATTTGTATAATCCTCATGCATTTTATGGTTATGGATTTGAAGCACTAGTTCTTTTATGCAGGTATATCCGTTTCTTAATGCCACTCTATCGGTTACTGTTAAGCCGTAAAATGTTCTGTCCAATTCTTTGTCGGTTTCAAGGTCGTACCCGGTGATTTTCTTAATCTTTCCTCCCACTTCTTGCTGATAATACAACGCTTCTCTCAAACCGTCAAAAGCAAAGCTTTTAGATGATTTGCTCGTCCCTTTTCTAACAATCCAAAATTTACATTTGCTATAAGCTTCTTGATTTTAGCATCAACAGTTTCGTGAAATTCACTTTATACACTCTAGAAGGTTGTTTGTAGTAAAAGATTTCGCATTTATCGGCGTAGTGCTTTAAAAACTTACCATATAGTAAACAATGTGTCTTGTTCTTTCGGCTTCACTAAAAGCAAAGTCAGTTCGTGAAACTTGCTGCAATCGTGGGATTTGTAACTAAACTGCTTCCATATATCAAACTGGTTGAAGACGGGGATTTCGGAATTTGGTTGAAGGCGTGGGTGCAAGCTTTTCTTACATCTATTTCGGTTGTTGCTTCGATCATAAATGCGTATTTGTCGTATTTCTCGGTCCTTTGGTTGAACACATTGTAGAATTCATTTAGTACTCCCACTGGCGGGATTGTTCGGCATTCCTTAAGAATTTGTTTATCTCTTTCGTTGTAATGGGATTTATGTAAGGGATTAAATACAGCCTTGCTAAATTCATACATCGCTTTAGACATCTTGTTATAAATCTGTTCCGTTCTTACTGTTATAGTTCCATACACTGAACTCGTGAGTAAATTTTGTGTTTTAATCCTGTATCGTATGCTCTTCTGTTTAATGTAAAAGTTGAAATATAAATCGGATACGATACAACCAGTAAATCTTACTTGTGGTTCATACCCTGCCATCTTGCTTTCGCAAAACAACTTGGTTAAGTTAAATCATTCCCATCGTAAATTAATGTATATTCGTCCTTCTCTCTGAAATTCTTAAGGTCATTCAAAGACTGTATCATTTTACATTCAGCGGGTTCGTCATTTTCGTTTATGTGGTAATCTGGGGAAGCCTTAACCAATACATCTTGATTCTCACGGATTGCCACCATCTGCCTTAACATCTGGAGGTTGTCGTTTGCAGTGTAGATATGATTATTTCTAACTAGGGCGTATCGTGTTGGTATATAGTGGTTGTATTTGGTAGGCGAATATTTGAAACATAGGTTTTATGAAGGAAGTAAATATCCTTACTTGTATGCCGTCGGCACCATGTCCTGTATTGATGCCCCATTCGTTTTGAAATCCTCTTCGGTTTTATTCATACGTTTTAACATGCCTTCTTTGTTATTCTGTTCTTTTCCCTTCTCTTCTCGTCCATAAGCGTATCCTTATACCAATCGGTTATGGTGTTAAACCAACACTCGTTCTGTTTGCAATGCTTTACATGTATCGCTTCCTTAAAGGTTTCAAGCTCGGGGTCTAAAGGTGTTTGAATGTAGATGTTAAACATGATTACACTGGCGGTATTTGTTAGCTTTACATTTCTCGGGTCAAAATTGACATCGTCATCAACATGTTCTACACTGAGTACAAAACATGTAGTCCTTCTGAAATTCTAACTCGTCCCTCGCTTCTCGGTCGGTTAGTAAGGTATTAGACAACTTGTAAAACAGTTTTGTAGTATCCTTTTCGGTGCGAAAAACCCTTTCCTAACTATGTCTTCTATGTAAGTAGTAGATTTTACATTCAATGCTTTTGGGTCCTTCCATAAAACAACGTCGTAGGGTCTGCCTCTGCTGTCTTTAAATGCTGTCTTGAGTTCCTTTCTTTTTTTCGTCCTTCAGTCTGTAAAACAACGCATCTACCGAGTATGTGTTAAAAGTATTTCGCTTCTTGTTTTCCTTCTTTGCTTCCTGCATTCGTTGCCCTTGTGGTTCTTTGTCGTGGTGTTTGTCGTGGATTTTGTTGTATGCCGTGTTTGCTTTCGCTTTTTGTTTGTCGGATTTTGCGGTTACAAACTGTCTGATTAAATTATCTGCGGTGGTGGATTGTGCTATTTTACGGTCTTCGAAAAACTAATTAGATTTTGTTTTTTTGCTCTGGTGCCTTGTGTGAGACGATTTTTGTAATTGTCGTACGTTGTTTGTAGTGCTTTCGTGTTACGCTTGATATTTTTGATCATATAACTGTATAATTACTATACAAAATATTTTTGGTTCTCAATGATTTTTCTTAAGATTTCTGTTTAAGTATGTTTTTATGAAGAAATGCATTTAAACAAAAAATAATATATGGTATAGTAATATGGTCTATAAAAATCCCGAGGATATGACTTTAGATGAAATAAAAGAGCAGCTGGCAATATATAGAACCGACTCTATTACAACTTACGCAAAGATGATGAACAATACATGCAAAAAAGCGCGATGCTGGACTGAGACACGCACAGAAGAAACGAATTAAGGAATATGTTCAAAACAATCATATTAATCAAGAAGACTTAGCCGAAAGGCAAATTACCGAGATTATGAACGATAAAAAGCCGTCGGGTAGAAAGAGAGGCGGAACAATAAAGCATGATATGGTCAATTGCAAAATAGTTATGCATGCAGATAGTTGATGAAAATGGTGATCTAATTAATTATATTAAACCATTATTTTCTTGCTACTTCTTTATATGAGCGAGAAGCAGAAAATAATTACTGATGTGTCCTTTGATAAAGCCGGTTTCGGAAGTAAATCCAGAACACTAGCTGAAGCACGGGAGACAGACAAAATTATAACAATGGGGCGATATTAACGAGTTGTTCAGAAAAAAACGTTGAGCAAAAAAGAAAGTCAGTAGGTCAAAACAGTTCTATCGCCCCCCACTCCGCCTATGAATATCAAATGGACTTGTTTTTTATAAACGATTTGGATGAACAAAAGTTTAGGGGAGGCATGCTAATGATTGATGTTTTTGATAAGTCTATGCACGCAGTACCGATAAAAGGAAAAAAGGAGGGCGATGTTGCAAGTAGAATGATTGAGCGCTTGAACAAGATGGGTAAGAAACCCGAAATAATTTATACAGACGATGAAGGCGCATTGAACAAGGACGCAATACAAAAGTATTTGAAGGACGAGAACATAGAACATCATAGAACGACCCAAATTTTAGCGAAAGAGCCATCAGAACTTTTAAAGATATGTTGTATAGGAGAGTTGAAGCGGATGAGAAAAAGGGAAAACAAAACATCCAATGGCCAGATTACATATTAGAAGTATTATGAACCTATTATAATCAAACGAAGCACTCCGCCACGGGATTTACACCGAAAGAAGCCCGAAAACCCAGTAATCAATTCAAGGTGAAAATAGATTCAACGATGAAGGGAAAGAAGAACCGCGCTTATCCTGAACTAGATGTAGGGGATGAGGTTAAAATATTTAGCAAGCGAAAACCAGGTCAAATTAGAAAAAAAGAGTGAACAACTGGTCACAGAATATTTGCACCATAGAAAACATTGAAAATAAGCTTGGTCAAAATTATTACAGAGTTGAAGGCAATAGTAGGCAGTATTTGCGATTCGAGTTGCTGCAGGCTTGAGGGTGGTTGGGCCGCTGTCCCATCCCGGCGCTGGTGCTCGTAGGATTTCAAGATTCTTCCGACTTCTGCTTCCGGGCTTGGGCTCGAGGGGTCAAAGGGGCCAAGCTGGTGAAGCTACGAAGCTACTATAAACAGTTACAACAAGGCTAAGGTCACATGGGCACTCAGTATCGCTTTTTTCTGGTCAGCAGTTGGCTACATCATACTGCCCGTTTTTCCAATGTCCAGAACCGACGAGTTGCCCACACTGCTCAAGTATGTTCGAAGCCAGCTGCGACTGCCAAAACTGGTCCCAAATCTGATGGCACATCACACTGCCCATTACCATTCCTTCCAAAACAGATGAGCCGACCATCTGACCGCACTGCACAAGTATGATAGTAGCCAGCTGCCACTGTCAAAACTGGCCCCAATCCTGCGGGTAAGTCACGCTGTACCTTTCCTCGCGACACGAATGCTACAATGGTTGCAGGAAGCTGGAAACTTCCCGTAGTGTGGTGGGGATGTGGCAGTCTGAGTCCGTCTAGGTATGTTTCTGGGCAAGCATCCAACGTGTTGAAGATGTGGCAGAGTGAAACGCGACTGACACAGCACGGGAACGTGCTTGTAGCCAGCGCTGACTGGCAGCATAAAACCGCCTTGCCTTCGTGATGTCCAGGAGAATATGGTGAGCACCACAACGATTGAGAGGTGAATGCTGGAAGACATGAGGCGTGCTTNATGTCCAGGAGAATATGGTGAGCACCACAACGATTGAGAGGTGAATGCTGGAAGACATGAGGCGTGCTTGATACGGAAAGACGACCATGTGGACAAGTAGTTGATGCTATTTGCTCAACGTCGTTCCTAAACCTTATTCCCATTATAATATTTTATTAGAGAATACCATTTCCATTTTCAAGGGTTAGGGATTTCGGGTCGGGTGTTAGGGGTTTTTCTATGGGGGGTGCAGGTATATGGGTTTGAGGTTGGGGTTTTTCTATGTGGCGGTGTATGGTTCTTCTGGTGGCTCCATCGTGTGGGTCTTGACGTGGGTCTTTCGGTGGGGTTGGGGTTGAGGCATAGGTTGCTATGGTTTTGGGTCTTCAGGTGAATTATTCCTAGGGTTCTACTTATGGGTCTTGGATGGGTTGAAGGTTGAGGTATAGGTTGTTATGGTCTTGGGTGCTACGGGGGTGTGCATGGTTAGAGAATGGAAATGGTATTCACTAACTAATTAACCCCTAAAACCTGTGAGCCTAGGCCGCAAAACGCATAAAGCATTCAGAGCCCTGCACCCTGAACCTATCTAACCCTGAAACGCCCTAAACCCCGAAGGACAAGCTAATACGGCCCGCCTCGCCAGCTTCGACAAATCGCCACGAACCAAATTCACGAGGCCGCTCAGTTGTTCTGGCGCTTGAGCTAGATTTTGGAAACTTGCATGTGAGAGTTTGGTTGCCGGGGTATCCCAGATCCGCACACGGGTACAGGGCCTCAGTTTAAGGCTTGCAAGGTATACGGCTTGGGGTCTCAAGGTCCAGAGCTGGCGACATATTGCAGTCACGCAGATTCGGAATGAGCATCCACACAATCGAGTTGGCGCCATGCAGTGCGCTCACGTTCGTAACCCGCCGGGATGGCCCACACTCTTCTTGTAGTAGGCTTCGAGTTTTCCAGCCCTGGGCGGCAACTGATTCACAGGACTGTGCTTTCCTGCGCAGCAGCTAAGACCTCTTGGCCGAAGCTGTGTTTGTTACCGTGGCATTCTCACGTAAGACTGCACATCATACAAATGATAACTTCGGCCACAATCGATCCCTAAATCCTGGACCCTAACAACCCTAACGCCAGGAACTCGCTGAGGCAGCGGCTCGATGGCTACTGCAACCTCTTGGGTCCAATAGACGTTGTCGATGCAAATAACGACCTGCCAGTTCAGAGTCCATCCTAATCCCGACACCCTAAGCTCTGAAGCCAGATAGAAACAGCAATCTTTAGCAGTATCTCTGACCACCGGAGAAATGGGAGCTACGGTAGGATTTGAAATGGTAGCATCCTTCCTCTCAGGACCCGTAAGTCGCAAGTAGCGTCGCGTACTTCCCAAGTGCACGAAGCCCCAACTTGTCAGGGCCTGGCCTGGCCGGGCCACTCGAGCACCCACTGGGTTCCTCAGTCGCTCACGGCTCAGCTTCACGAAAGAGTTTAGGGTTCAAGGGCTGGCTGCATAGCGTTTAACATGGAAACCCCGAACTTCTCAAGATTGATGAAAGAAATCACGTGCAAGCCTTTACACTTGACGACCATTCGAGGCCTACCCTTGCCCCCGCCCCCCATTCCCAGCCCATCGCACGCCCCCCCAGCCCCCCGCCCCCCGGCGCCCTCTTCCTGCAACGGACATTTTCCATCTGGCGCGGAAGCATCCGACTTTAGGAACAGCTCCACTTGCTGTGCCTTGTCCTTGCCCGAGGCAAAGGCTCCTGGCATTTTCAGCGAAGCGAAGCTTAGAGGGCCTATATCTGCTAGGATGCTAGGAAACCTTACGCCGGCCTTGCAAATACCCAGACCATCTCGGGTGGAACGCTTCTCCGGCAAAGAAGAGCCTCGTTGCAAAGCCGATCGCTGCCAGCAACTCTTCCCTCATGGTGACAGATGGACCTTCCATATCTTGCGTTGATCACGTCCCAGCTGTTCTCCGTCATGGAGTTGGTGGGCAGAAAGGAGTACGAACCCCTGAAGAAGGGATCGGAAGACCAGCGGGTGGCCTGACGAGGCGCATCCAGCAAAGAGCAAATTTAGCTTCCTCGAGCAGGAAACAGGAAACAGGAATCATAATACATACATATGTCATGTTCCACTGTGTGGCATTATGTGGCCTCGACTTCGACGATGGCAGGCGGGCGTTCATACATCTCCTGATGTCACAACCTAGTGCTGCCATTCCGCTGCTACGCCGCACGACGTGGCTTCACAAGCCTGCTGCAGAAGCACGACCTGGGAACTTCAGAAGCTCCAAAACCACACTCAAAGAATAGCTGCGTTAGAGGCACTTGGAGTGCGAGTGCGAGCTCGTGCTTCAACTCCTGGCCGGAGTGCTCCGTCCAGCAACAACTCTCTACTTGAGGTGCCCCCCCCTAGAACTCCGTTCAAACTCATGCACCGTTGGCAAACCCACCCCCTCCCGACAATCCATTCTTGCCAACACGCAAAACCCCACACCCTAAACCCTAAACCCGAAACCTCTCAACCCGAAACCTGTAACCCTAAACCTTTAACACTAAACATGAACCCAACCGAAGCCTCGGTGCGGAGCTGCTCTGCACGACGCCCCTCGTCACCCGTGACCGTGACGATGGCCAGGTCCGTCTCCAAAGGCTGCCATACCTCGGAGCTTACTTTGAAAGACTTCACTGTTTGAGGTTTAGGATTCAGGGTTTGGGGTTTAGGGAGGGTTTGGGGTTCAGGGTGTAGTTGTGTTCATATTCCCTTTGTTACTTGGCGCTGCTCTTGTACTGTAGCTTACGGGTTTTATGGGTTTGCATCTGTTCCAGCGCTAATCAGCTGTCGCAATAGCTCTGACTAAAAACTGTCCTTCCAAGTTTGGTCTCACTCTAACCAGTTGTTTTTCATTCACACGTTTATCATCTATTGCGGTCAGCATTATTCTTGCTGGAGCGACGGCCAGCCGACAAGACGACTGTTCCAACCCCAGGCTGGCTGAATCGGCGAAATGTGACGGGCGCAGAAAAGCTGTGGCTGTTGCAAAGTCAGAACTACCCGTTGAACGCATGTTTACGGAAGTGTTCTAGAACCTAAGGCAAAGAACCTCAGCACCCGAAAGCCCTGAACACCTCAAGCCCCGAACGAGTGCTGCAGGTCGCCGGGCGGCTGCCCAGCGACCGCGCGGCGGGCCAGCACGGAGGACATAGTGGAGGCCCGGCTCCTCGCCAGCAACAGTGAATTTGGCCACTCGATGCTCGGGTTCTGCGCTGCAGGCAAAGGTCGATTTTAGAGCTTCCAGACGGCCGCAATGGCAAGACTCAGATTCCTACTCAACTTTGTGCCAACCCAGGGGCCCACAAGGGCCCTTCCAGCTTGACGAAGACCTTGGTGTAGTTGCACATCCTCCTCAGCACAGTCAAGTCGGACTCTTTCAAGTTCCTTCGCATCTGCGGTAGCTTCTCTTAGCTGGCAGGTTACAGCTAGTTCTGCGGGTAAAATATCGCTTTTCAGCAGGGAAGGATTCGTATTTCCAGCTGTGCGGTAAAGCATCATTGAGGCAAGTGCTGCCGTCATTGGTGCTGGCAGCGGCGGGTCGAAAAGTATATCAGCAGCATTGATGACACCAACACTCACCTCCAACTGGCAAGCACGCGCAAGCACGCTTGTGGCAGCTGGAGGAACTCACAAGGCCGCCCTTTGGAGTGGCCCTAAGGGAGCCCACGTGATAGATGCATCCGTGTAGCTGTGCACAGCACGCTTCGAGCGATCACTCGCCTCCCATCCTGGCAGCAAACCTTCGAAGAAAGCTCAGCTGCACTCTGCATGACAAGCATACCAACATAACGACAGAGGGCAAGAGTGGTTTATGCCGGAAGATGCAACCGATCCCCTGTGCCTTCACGTGGTCCGCAGATTGAACCACTCGATCCACGATCGAGTTCAGGCGAACGTCTGCAGCTCCTTTCCGACTGTCGCTCTTCAGAACATCTGGCACAAGACAGCATCTTGCACAAGAGAACCGAAACAGGATCTGCAATGGTGTCGCTCGCGCCGTTCTTTTTCCACCCACTGTGACCAACTGGAGGGGTTCGAAGGTTCTTCGAGCTCCTCGAGAGCCTGTGTGGATCCGCGATCTGCCGGAGACATACTCCGGAGGACTTGAATCAGGTCTGCCGGCAAGGGAGCTGTGACAGACCGACGAGAAACGGCACATGGCTCATGGTCGTCGTGCGTGGCCGCGGGCTCAAGAAAGTTGAGTGCAAAGCAATGCAGAAAGACCTCAGCCAGAAACTAAGCAGCTGGTTCAGTGGGGGTTGTGTGCACAAAACACAGCCTGCCCGACTAGTACTCCGAGATGTCCCAGGCACTCGTTGGCAAGAGTCGTCAACAACCTCGTCGCTCGTCGCATAGAGCGAGTCCCCGACCTTCTGGCGACAAGTGACAGTGATACGTCGGGCCTTAACGCAAAAACTATGTTCAGGCATCTCTATGATGAGGCTCACCCTCCCGAACCCCGAAGCCGAAGCCTCAATCCTCGTTCTTAAATGCTGCACCACCTGTTGTCTCTCCGTCCCTTCCACCTCCCACAGGTCCCTGTCTCCTTCCCATCTTCCTCACTCGGACAAGGGCTAGACGACGAAGGTCTCCGGAATAGCCAAAGGGCAATCGGATGGCCGATGTGCGAGACGTGACTGCGAATTTGATGAGTTCGCCCAGTCCGCGGCTCTGCAAGAAGCAACGACATCGGGCCTCCGCCTTACTCAGACGACTGAGGTGCAAAACGCTTGCTGCAACAGCGCAGGCCTGGCCTCTGCCATGCAGATGAGCAATTGCTCGAATTCCAGTTTCGGCTGACCTGCAGGGACAGACAAGCACAAGCCATGCTCTTGTGAGACCATGAGCTGCACGGAATGCGCTTGGAGGACCTTCCAAAGTCATGGTTGACCACTGACTTGGAGCGAACAGACCGTTGAGAGTCGGAGTGCGGAATGCGCTGTAGTTGAAGGGGCATGTCAAGGCGTTGCCACTGCCTTGGCAAAAATCCGTGGACCAAAGCCAGGTACCGCTTGCGAACATCCTGCGCGGAAAAGTCCAAACGTAGCCGCCAGTAGCTGTGAAATGTCTTTGCAGCAAGCAATGCACCGCTTGTCTCAAGGTCTAAGCGATGGACAAGACCGTGATCCACAGCGGGATCTTGTGATACAGGCCTCTCCCACCCCAGGCGCTGCAAGTAATGTGAGATGGTTGGAGGCCTCTTGCGACCCTCCGCCAGCCGGTTTTTTCCGGAAACCGAGGTGGCACAGGACCAGCCCGGTGGTTTCGACAAAACAAAAGCGGTCTCCAAGTCTGCGAGAATGCCGGGACAAGGCGAAGGCCAGTCGCTTTCGCAAGCAGCAATCAAGTGCCGGGAGCATCCGATGCCATCGGAATCACCCTGGCCGGCCGCTGCATCCATTCTCTTTCGCAGAGTTTGCAAACAGCCTTCGTCCATGACGCGCGAGTTTGCCAGCCCGGATGCCAGATCCACAAGTTCAGGTGCCGAGAATGCCTGAAGCTTCTGCATGGCACTTTGCCGAAGCTGCATCACAGCCCTGTTCTTCTTGCAGGGTGCACCAGAGCCGTAGAGCAAGCCGCTCAGGTTTGCAATCGCCTTGGGATCGAGCGTACTGGATCGAGCAAGAATCTCATCCTCAAGGAAGGAGGCAAGCCTGTGGCACCCGAAAAAGATCACAGAAAGGATCTCGGATTTCTTGCAAGCGGCTCAGCCTGGCCTTCCCGTCGGGTCTTGTCGTAGAGCATGCGCATAACCGGACCCTGCTGCCCCAGTGCCAGGCCGAAAAGTGCACAGCCCTGTCACCACCTGCCAACCACACGATCATGTTTCGGATTCAGGCGCTGGCCCCAGGACCCAACTGTGCATCTAGTACGCAGCTCTTCCTAACCTCCGCGGCCAACGACCGCAATGAGCTCTCGGGAATCTGCGACTTTCCTGCAAAGCCTTGGAGGTCTCTAAAAGAACCAGAAACTGCCGACGGCTTTCGCAGGAAGCGTTCCTTGCAAGAGTCAAGTCACAGGCCGCCACGGCTTTCGGAGAACGAGCCAAATGCCGCAGCGCTGAAGAGGATCCTCAAGCGACAAACAAGAGGGGAAGCGACAAACAAGAGGGGGAGGGAGAGAGGGAGAGATAGGATCGAGCCGGGTCTCCATCAGCGACGTCAGCCAGAGTCACAGAAAAACGGCGGCGCCCAGGCAGGTAGGCAAGTGACCCATGAACCACAGTTGATGTACGGCCGTGGATAATACCCAGCATAGCAGACGGCACCGCTCTGCGGCAAGTGGGCCCTATGGCCCACAATCTGCTTGAACACAGCTTGCAGATGCTCGCAGGCAGGCACACTCGTCGCAAGACTGAGATCAAAATGTATCGGCCCGAAACTCTACCTGCTATCCGCTCATCGCAAGGATGGAGTGTATGGCACCCCAGTCCTGGCACCGCCGGCGCAATCGTCCCAAAACCCCGAGGATCATCCACGAAAAATGTCTCCTCACCTGGGCTGGTTGAATTTACAACGAGCACGATTGCACGCTGGGGGATGCTTGAGGTTGTGGACTTTTGCAGAACTGCGCTGTTGCTTGCGAGCACGTTCGATGCTGCCAGTGTGTCACACGTACACAGAAAGCGAGTTCAGCGCTCCGCCGAAATCGGTTCGAGTGTGCTCCTCGTGGACGTTGTGCTTCACAGAGATTTTGTCAGGGCCTCATCTGTGCTCTCGAGACTTGTGCTGTCTCCGGTCCGGGGTCTAAGGTAGACACTTTCCCCATACTCGAAGTCGACGAGCAGGAACTCCACGGCCATATCTATGGCTGTGGCAGCAGGAGGCCACCCTGGAGCTGGAGCTTAAAAGGGCAAAGCTTCACGGACCTGTGCGGCTTCGTCCTGGCCTTGTTGTGCCAGAGCATCCGCGAGACTCAGGTCGGGCTGTGAACCCTTGCCGGCCTCAAGCCGTGCCGATCAGAGGCGCCGCAGCTCGAAACCACATTTGCCCACTGCCCACCTGGCTGTCCTCCACCTTCCAAATGCTGAGCACTTCCGGCCGTCATGGAGCCGCTGCGTTCATCCGAGTGCCAGACCGACTCCTGAGCGCTCTCCAAGACCTGCACATAGCCATCCAGCATGCGACTGCCAGTGAGTCCATGGCCAACTCGGGCCTCCATGCGTTCGCCGGTCTCCTTCGTCACATCCTCGAAACGTTCACGCCGCATGCCACAAGCATCCACAAGCTTCACCTCCCCTGGATAAGAACCGAAGCGAACTGTGCGCCGGGTGTCCACAGGCCCCTCGCTGCCTCTGAACAAGCAGACCGTGGCGGCTTCATCGTCCTCCGCGTGTCCCTGCAGGTTGCACCTGGCCGCAGCCAGCTCGCGGGCTTGCTGTCTGTGTGGCTGTGCTGGTTTCAGCCAAACTGCTCTCGTGCCCGGGTCCATATTGGATTCTTCCCAAGCCCTTGAACCCAGTTGGCTCCTGGATGAAGAGGTCAGAAATGCTGATTTTTCTTAACTGGCCGCACCAGGCTGAGCTTTGCCCCGGCATCCACTGTCCTTCTTCCAGCTTCCGGCCACAGAAATCTCTGCTGCGAAGGCGACCTGTGCCAAACATCTGAGTCTGAGTTCAGGTGGCGCTTCAAAGACCCATGGGCTAGACCGGAGCAGAACCGAAGTTGGAACCTCCTAGGCGAGCAGAGGCTTCCAGCAGAACGCAGCGGTGCGTCGCAGCCAGGTGCTCCTTGCAGGACACGAAATTTAGCTAACTGACACATACGCAGACTGATTCAGGGGCGATTCCATTCCGCGGAGGGCCTGAAGCAGAGAGATCTGCTTGAAGGATCCGCGCAATTCAAACCAAGCACGGTTACCTCCCTCGTTTTCAAGCCCGCGGCGCACCAGAGCAGTCAAACCGGCCAATCCGCCACCTGGGAGTACGAGAGATGGACTCGACTCTGCGGACCGCCTGCTCTCTCTTCCGCGCCTATGATGCACACGTCGACGGCCATGTCATCGCTCCAAGCAGAGTCGGCCATGGTGCCCGTGGCGCATTCTTCTGGCTATGTTAGGCTGTCGAAGATTGAAGCAGGCTAGCGGCTAGCACAAGCAGCAGCAAACCCTGCGTCTTGCGGTGAGCCACGTCTGGAATCAGTACCATCAAAGCACTCCGACATGAAGTGAATGAATGATGTGAACTCAGCAGGCAGTCACTCCCGAGACGTACGAGGGTAGCGTGGCGATTGCACGCGAGGGCCCCCACGTTCTGTCTTCGCATAGGCCAAGAGGGAATTGCCGGTCACCTTCGTCAGGCTGTCGATCATGGAGCCTCACCGAAGCGATGCAATTCCAATGTGCCAGGGTACTTACGCTGGCTATCACTGGCTGTTCAAGCTGAAGGTGGCACCTTGCACCTCCATCAACCACTTCTCCACGTTGCCCTTCCTGGTCAGTTGGAGATTTGGCCACGAGCCCCTATTGCAAATCGCGGATCCTGAAGCTTCAAGAAAAGCTGAGGTTCCCGCTTCTCTCCTTCGACCACATTCACAGGCTGGGCGAGTTCGACCACCTCGCCCTCTACAGACCTCGACGGAGGCAAAAACAGCTCAAGAAAAGGATCAAAGCTTGAAGCTCCCAGGAGTCAGACGACATGGCTTCGATGATCTCGTTTGTGTTGTTGAAGCGAACCCTGCTGATGCCTGGGCAAAGTTCAGAAACCTGAATCTACCGGATCTGCAGGAATCGGTGTCGACATATGTCGACTATCTCCATGTCCTGACACCGGGCGACGAGCCTTCGAAGCACTTGCCCATGTGTGGCTGAACCTTGCGGAAAGGCTTGCATCGCTGTGCTGCCGCACAACAATCATATGGGTGTGGGACCACGGAACAGGTTCACATATTACTTCTGGGTGCTTGGCCGCTGTCGGGTCCTTGGTCTGGGACAGGATCATCAGCAGCTCATCCTGCAAGCATAGTCTGTGCAGGAGGCCAGAACCGTGTGGACCAGGGTGCAACTTTGAGGTGGGGCATGCTACAAAACAGCCGCAGAGCCAGTCACTCGACAGGAAGAAGAAGCGCGGAAAGGCAAGGCGCTTCGTGTCCAGGTAGTCGTTTAAGCCTGTCAAAACTGCCCACGGCCCAAACGAATCCAACCCCGTGGAAGACATGTCCCGGTTCATGAACAGCAACCCAGACACACCTGCACTCGCTGCGTAGTGCTGTCTGAACAACCGTCGACCGACACTGGCGACCACATCCATCTAGACAAGAAGCTCTAATGAGATTTCAGACAGAAGAATAAGGAACATCAGGTGAGTACGTGGCAGGAACTGGCCGTGAGAGTACACGGACATGTCTGAAGCCTTTCTGGATTGCATCCAGCTTTTTGTTGGCATCAATGAAGCTCGCAAGCAGGTTCTCGATCTCTGACACCTTGCTTGGCAAACGGAAGAACAAGTGGAGGGAAGCCACAGCTGCAAATCATCTTGTCACAGAGTTGAATGGGGAATGGGCATCCAGAACGTTCGGATTTTCGGCAACGGACTCCATTGTAGTTCGCCAGAGGATGTTGACCTGTTTCTTCATGCTTGCAGATGCCTTCTCCAAAGGAAACCCTTCTGCCTGTTGGAAGCGCTTGGCTTCACTGGGAAGCTGCTTCTGGATGTCATCCGAACTGAAGATCGGCCTCGGATGGGAGGGCGAAGTCCGAAGTGCGCTGCATGCTATCAGCTGCTAAGCACCGCTCTCCAGGTACAGCCATGAACGCTGCATCGCCAGCCATTGCTCCAGCAGGTCTTGGATGTAAGTAAGCTTCAACAGCCAATCCTGCGAATCTGGGAAATTTCTAAGATACCCTCAGCCATGCTACTCGGAGTTCGTGGCAGCTCATACCATGCATGGTACAGCTGGCTTCATAATACTGCAGATTTGCCAACCCGATCTGTCCTTCACTTCTTTCTCGATCGGTTCCACCTCACGGTCACAACGCTCTGTCAAAACCCTCCTGGCTCTGACATAACCGCTCGAGTTTGCCACGCGCTTCTGAGAGCGTAACGAATGGCGAGCCACGAATGCCCATTGATTTGACAATGTGGTCATCGAGCACGGCCTGCCGGCACAAGGACTGAACGGAAGAAAGACTTCCCAGCGCTCGAGGTGAAGTATGAAGCTGATGTGCCAGTCAATGTACCAGACATCGCCCGGCAGCTGCAGGAGCCTGGATCTCATCGATTCCTCTGACCATATGAGTGCCGGCTCTGTGTGGAACGAGGCCAAACTCGATTGGACGCCACCTGAGCGGGAAGCAAAGACTTCAGAGGGCACAAGCACAAGCCAGTACCGATGGCCCGGTAACGAGACACAGGAGACTTAGGGCTTGACTCTTTCTTCATGGTGGCCAAGGCCGTCTTCAGGCCGTGCTCCTTTTGCGCCTGAGGACAACATGAGCGTGTGAAGCTTCGCACCCTGACTTTGACAGAACAGGCTGCAGTATGTCTAGCCCCAAGGGACAGTATCTGGGTGTCTGCTTGCCTTGACACTGATCCGTTCCAGGGTGTCGATATGGTCCAGGATGCCGATTTCCAGCATTTGTTGCAAGGTAATGCCATCCTGCTCGCACGCTTTCCATGCGACATACACCACGTGAACCAACGCAATGACCCATGTGGAAGAAGCGGAGAGCAAGCCGGGCATGATCACACTCGACAGCACAAGCAGCACACACGGAAGTGACGCTCAGCTTCATGGCTAGAGCAACCTTTGAGGCTCTCTGCTGACTTGGCCATACGCGAAGCAGGCGAGCACCTCCATGTCCATGTCCATCCGGAGCTCTTCGAAAAGATCCGAGAAGTGACGTGGTTCGAAGGCCTGAAAGGCCCGTAACGCTCTGAAACTTCTTGTCGCTCCCCTCTTCCCATTCCTGTCTTGAGGGGGTCAAGCGTGCTTTCTTCCCCTATCCTTTCCCTTCACCAAGCCTGCTGGTGGGTTGTTTGCAGACATGTATGATATGTGTTCCAACATGTCGGCGACATGTTCCATATGCCGTTGCAGGTTTGAGTCATGTCAGTTCTTACTGGAGCTCTCCCGATTCCTGAACACGCACACACACCCCTGTGTTGGCTGAGCCGAAATACCGGAATCGAGATAACACCCTTTTGTGTTCTTGAGGAAAGCATACAACATCTTTCTTACTGTGCAACAACCAACCTGCCCGCACTGTCTTTCAAGCCTCCTGGCACAGGGCACGGATGACGGGCCTGGCGAATGGAAGGACGAACATGCGGTGTAGATAAATCAACTCGAACCCAGGCCGCCCGACATGTTGGCACGGAAGTTCGAGATTTCTTCTCGCAGATCCTGGCAACACTTAACGCTTCGTCTGGAGTCCTAAACTCTAAACCCCCAGCCGTAAACCGCAAATCCACAACCGACTTCTCCGTCCTTGGCCACTGCCAGCGGATTCTCATTGCCTTCAAACTGCTTCATGGTCTTGTAGCTCTCTTTGTACCTTGGTACGCATACCACAGGCGAAGAGAGTCCGGAAATCCCCGAAGCCTTACACACAGGTCATGGAGGAGTCTCCAGGGTTTATCTCGGATTGATTCTTGCATCCCCAGAAGTACATCGACTCAGAGAACCCCACATGCCCGCCCAAAACCCTAAAGAATTCCCTAAGAATTCACAACCCTGACCCCTCAACTCCTAAATACCGCAAACCCACACACACACACACACCCCTGAAACCGCTTAATCCTAATTCCCCAATCCACAAAAACCTTCCCTCCCAACAAAAGCTCCCAAACCCTCGAGCTCCCCGGGCTCCCCGGCTGCTCTTCGACCATTGCCTCGATCTCTTCGGCCACCAGGCGCTGGACCACTCCCTGCAGCCACTCCTCCTCGGATATTAGGAGGCGCCTTTCTTCTTGGTTTCTTCTCTTGTAAGGATTCAAGCATGAGTATGCTGTTGGGGTTGGGGGCTGTGGGGTTTAGTTTATTGTCAGGATGTTTTGTCACACAACACTACTATTTTGCGAGACCTACAATATGGGGCTGCAGGGCTTCAGGGCTTACAAACCTTTGTTCCTCAGCGAAGGTTGAAAGCCCTTGGGGCTGGGAAGGGATGAAGGGCTTAAGCGTTGCTAATCCTACTGCTTTGCTGAACTCCTACTTCCTTGGAGTACTTGCTGGGGTATGCTGGATATGCATGTGGAGGGAATCTGTTTGGCTACGTGCGGCCAGATGTGAACAGTACGCATGTGTCAGTAAGACGCAGGACATCTCATGACACCATATGCGGTCCAATTGCTCGGTGTAAGTCTTCAGCAAATCAGAAAATAAGTGCCGCTTATGAACTATTGCGCGCGCACACACACACCCACCCACACCCCAAAGAACAGCATGCATGGCACCGACGGCGCAGGCCTCTGAGTGCTTGAAGTCAATGGCACTGTTCCACAGCTTGTAGTACGGCTCGAAGGCCTACAGACGGCTCTACCGAGGGTCGGAGGGGGGGTGTTTCGAAGCTGCTTCGGGTTGCGCTCCTCGCTCATAACCTCAACGGCAGAGTAGTCGGACACTTCCATGCCTGTGGACCAAAACTGTGTTTAGGGTTTAGGGTTTAGGGCTTAGGGGGCCACACGTGTCTGTTCCATGCGCGTTGCCAGCAGCTGCTCAGCTATCGCACAGCAGAAGAGCTTAGGCTCCGACCGAACAGCCGCTCTCTGTCCACGAAGCTTTGCACCCGCACCACGGCCTTCTCCAAGTTCTCCTGCGAATGGGACCAGGGATGCTTACCAAAGATTATACAGATGTACATTGCCCAGGTACCGGATGCTGAGAGGCAGTCTTTCAGAGAGTAGATACGATGAGCGCATTTCATGGCCAGCGAATAGTCATTCCTTAATGACCCGTGAGTGTCGGTCACACGCAACCCAGCTGCACCCATGGTCGGGTCACAGGAGCATGCAGCCCAGGTGCAAACCTCTGAGCCATTCCAAATCCTCCTGGTAGCTAGCCATGTCCCGCTCATACCTTCAATGCAAGTTCTGACGAAATAAGAGGACAGGATGCTGAACTCGAGGCAGCCTAGCTGCTCTGTTTTCTCCTGGTCCAGCTTCTCCATGAACTTTTGCTTCTGAGAGTCCAGGCTTCGTTCCTTAGAGCTGGACAAGCACAGAAACACTTGCTCACCATCCCTGTGCCAAGTACCGTAATGCCGGGACCTTTCTTGAACAAATCTGCGTCGTCCATCTTCCGCTGCTCTCGATTACAGGCTCCTTCTCGCCCTGTTGCTTAGCAACTCTCGGGTTATCGAGTCGGCGAGGATGACGGTGATGACAAGGATAGCAGTGAGTCGGAGCCAGAGAATGAGGACGAGGAGGAGCAGGAGGCGATCTGTAACATTGGCGACTTTCGACTTTCGCCGCAGCGCACTGCTATCTGAGACGCCTAGCGCGGGTTGTTGGGCACTTGTCGCGGTGCCTTCATGGCGCTATGACGAGCCTCACACTCATCACACCCTGAGTTCCGTGCCGTAGCACTAAGCAAACTACCTCCCATCCGATGCGTACATCCTGCAATGGACGATCTTCTGCTGTGCACAAAACTACCCTCTTCTACATAACTCAGCTCCGACTTCTGTGCAGCATCAACAAGAAGGAGTTGCTTAAAGCATCCCTCATATCAGCTTGGCGACTTTTGTGATGGCGATGATGATGGTGATGATGGTGATGATGGTGATGGTGGTGATGGTGGTGATGGTGGTGATGGTGGTGATGGTGGTGATGGTGGTGATGGTGGTGATGGTGGTGATGGTGGTGATGGCGGTGATGGTGGTGATGGTGGTGATGGTGGGGTGATGGTGGTGATGGTGGTGGTGGTGGTGGTGGTGATGGTTGGTGGTGATGGTGGTGGTGGGCGGTGGTGATGGTGGTGGTGGTGATGATAATGATGATGATGATGATGACTAGGCCGATTTTTTGGAGGAGGAGGAGGAGGAGGGCGATCATGATCAGGATGGTTGTGGTGGTGGCGAAGCAGCACGCATGTTTCAGTTAGATAGTAGGTGGCGAGGAGGTGCAGGGACCATGACAGTCGTGTGCAGTGCATTCTTGTCAAATTCACTTCAAACAACGTCCGAGATCGTCCTCCTACTGCTGATGATGCTGCTACTGTCACCCTGCTGCTGCCGCACGAAGACGACGACGACGACGACGAGCATGTCACACAGCATGATGTTCCCGATGATGATTCCGGTGCCGTGTCTGTCTCTTTGCAAACTGTACTGCCAGAACTGGCCTCTCTGGGTCTCCCTGCAGAGTCACCCACATCGATCTGGATTTGCAGGGGCCACGCAAAGGAGGAGAAGGCGCGTTCCACAACCTGTGGAAGATCAGGATGGATCAGGAGCCTGCCCGCGCTTTTCAGGAAGCGGCAAAAATCGGGTCTATGCCTCGTTGTCGATCTGAAAGCTGAAGTCCGCAAGCCTTGGTGCGGCAATGTATTGCGAACGTTCACCAAAGTCGCTCATGTTTTCTGAGAACAGCAATACCGGCTCTGGTACTGCCAGGGTCTGGTGCGCGTCCCAGTCACATGTTGATCTGAGTGTGGATGTGCCGCGTGGTCTGCATCAGTGGCCTTGAAGGTTATTGTGTTTGCAAATCTGTGCAGGGCGCACTGAAATTCAGGTGGCAATCAAATAAGATTCTGACTTGGTTTTCAGCTGTGGCAGGTCGCTCATGAACTGCTTCAGCTTTGCCAACTCCTGACACCACATCGAAAACCGGCTGTACCCTGCACATTCCGGAAGGTTGGACTCGCGCACGTGATTTGCAGACAACCATTTGCCACAAAGTCTCCTCCTCATCTTCGGGGTTCGACAGGATGTGCTCGTGGGTCTCGTGCCTGCAGCGGCCACACTCATCTGTGAACATTCGGACATTCTTGACGCTCAGTCACCCGCCACTCCGTGAGCACAGCCTGTGAACGCTCCTGGCACAAACAGCTTTTGCGTGCTGTGTGGGCTCCTCACTTGTCGCATCCACTCGCATCACGGCGCACCTGGATGCTCTGTGCCACCGTCTGGAGGCAACAGCCTGCAAGGTGGTAGGCCCTCTGCGACATCTGCTGGATGATGTCCTGCAGACTCAAGCGTCGGAGTGACAAAACACTGAACCTAAAGCACTTTAAAGCCCCAAGAGGGAAGCACGTCGAGGAAAAAAGCTTTGGCATGCCCCGAACCCGACAAGGAGCACGGGATTGATAGCGTTCACCTCAGAACGAGAATAAGAAACTGACATCAACCTTATTCACCAAGTCGCAAGACCAAACGAAAATAGATGACCAAGCGCCAGAGGAATTCGCAGGTAGCAGGCATGGGCGATACTTAAACGGAATCCCTACTTAGACTCTGAAAGGGTTGAGGAGCGGCCGAGCCTGACTTTTATACTATATACTATATTAATACTGTACTGTGCTGTCTTGTACTATATTATGCTATATTGCACGACATTATACGATATTGTACTATTATACACTATTATACTTTACGTTATTATAGCTGCAACCCAAAGGCACCTTGAAAATGGCAAGAAGCTACACACAGACACGGAGAGTTACCAAAGCCTAAACCCTAGAAGGACTAGAGAATTGGCAAACATGAACCTGCAAAGCGAAGACCCTGCAAGTTTGCTGGGAGTGGCGAACCCTACACAACCCTAAACCCTAAACCCTAAGGAGGGACTCGACCCAGGTTGAGCGGTAAACGCTGAACCCTCAACCTTTGAAAGTCACGAACCGCGAACCTCAAAAAGAAACACCCCGCAGAGGCACTGGCAATAGAAGAGAAAATGGCAAACCTTCCGAACGCAATACTCGAGAGTGACCAAGTCTTCGTAACAGAAACACCAGGTGGATTGCCACAAATCTCCCTGACCCATAAAGGGAGTGGGGAAACTCAAACCTTAAGCCATCCCAACTTAAAACTCAATCAAGTGAACAACGAGGAGCGGTAAGTGGGCCGTCGCAAAAATTGAAGTCTAAACGGAATAAAGCGTGGTCACCCTTCCTCAAACCTAACAGCAACCCGCAAGCTCTGAAGGGGGCTTCTCATCGGAGTGCATACTACAATCCAACGATGCTGCAGCCTTGTCAGATCCCGTACAGGAGCCTGAACCTCAAAAGCCTACACCCCTAAATCCAAACCCTGAACTGTCCAACCCTGGGCCCTAAACCCCAGTAAGCCCTGAACACCAAACCGAAAGGCCTCGAAAATGTGGGATTCCTTTCCTAACACTCCGGAAGGCACTGAAGCGGTCCATGCAGTGAAGCTCGAACAGAGGGAACCTTGCCAGAGCCAGCGATGTGCAAGAGGTCATGACAAGAAGCACAGCTGCATTGAGCTAGGCTTGTTTCTGGCGAAGCGGAACTCATCCACAACATTTGCATGGTTGGACCCGGATGGCAGCTTATTCATGCAGAAGGATGGCACAATGTCATCCGAAGGACCAAAACATTACATGCCGCTAAGATCTGGACTTTACCACCTCGGTCATGAGCTTCTCAATCTGCGTGCCTGCCTTGCAGCGTCATACAGCTCGCTTAGCCAAGGTAAACTTCGAGCTGTCCTACCAACTTCAGATCCAGCATCCTGCCTGCAGGTACGCATCTGTCTTTTCCTGATCACGGATCTAATACCGCCAGTTGCATCGGGTCTAGCCAGCGGTCTGGCCTATATTCAAAACAGTCACCCTTTGAGGCAGCGACTCGCACGGCCTCCACATCGAGTGGGTCCATGTCACCCGCAACCTGACCACAGAGCCCACGTTACACTGGGTAGCAGTCGACAAAGCTGAAGCTGGGAATGCCTCCTCCTTGAAGAGGTACGCATACTCCTGGTAGCTCGCCTTCGGTTCGTGACACGAACCAAAAATAAGTCACGAGTGGAGCTCATCGCCGCGCCTGAACCTGTCGAGGTCCGTGAAGGCACTCTTCAATGACCTCTGCCGTTGCAGCCTCGTCCACAGCAAGTCTTAACTGTGTCGATCGCCGGTCTTGCATCTGCGACGAGCCGAACTGCGGTGCGAGAGGCTCGCACCGGCTGCCTAAGCGCCCAACCTTTGCCGCTCTCAGCAGCTGGACCTCGTCCGCAGGACTCCTCAGCGACTCAGCGCTTGTCTCTACTTGCCGTCGCGAGCACTGCCCTGCCCTCGAGGGCCCGGCGAAGCGGAGGCCTCCGCCTGCCGAGACTTCCAGAAGGAATACTCGGACCGAGACCGAGACCGCACCGGTACGCATGTGCACAGCATGTCCGCGTGCAGATGTGGCGAAGCCGCAGCATGTGACCCCACCTCGGCTTTGCGCTCCTCCTTGTTCGGCTGGAGCCTCGATGTATTGAGGGAACAGCGATCAGGGCAAAAGCGGCTACACTACACTCTGTTTCCCCTAGGGCAGCGGCTCGAACATGAGGTGCTGGGGCAGATTGCAGAAGGGCACGAGCTGGCAATTTGCAAATGGGCCCGACACTTCGGAGCTGTCCGCCCTTGCCTCGTACTCAATGCTCATGATGGAAGATGTCACCTCGCGAGATTTTGGTGGGCTCAGCTGGCAGAAGGCATGGAGCTGTTGCAGATGCAGCAGCCTTCGTGACATCATCGATCAACTCAAGAATCTTCATTTTGAGGTCGTCCGGATGAGGTGCTATCTGCACCTGTTGCGGTACACTGTTTGTAGCTGCGACGACAGGATCGGCGGTCGTAAATCCCCATGGCACAACTGCAACAGATTTGCCTCACCATGGACAGCCTCAAGGCTCAACGTTAGCAGAGGGGTCCTGAGGCGCAGAACAAGCTGCGATGAAAGCCCTCAACCTGAAACGCAGCATCGGAGCAGCTGGACTGAGCGTCGCGGCGGGAGAGGCTCGTTGACCTTCGGCGTGAAGGACCGGACAAACTCCACCTCAGCGGGTCGGAAGATGACCCTCAGCAGAGCACCCAAACTCCAATCACCTTGCTCTGGACTCGGGGACTGCTTCTCAACTCTTCTCGGTTGCTGGCCCAGTCCGTTAGGGACATTTGGACAAACCACCGCATCTGTGCGGACAGGATCAAGTCAAACCTAGGCAAGGAAGGGCTCCGCTAGTCCCGTTGAAAGCTGCAACACCTACACTGACCTACACAACTTCGGAGCTCTTGTTAAGTGAAGCGGTCCTTACCTAGAGGATCCCAATCCCTGGGGGATAGATTGGGGCCCCTTCCTTTCCAAACACCTCATACCAACAAACACAGATGCACTAAAGGAACAGCTACGGAACTCCTTTGCAAGTTCTGCAGCCGAATTTTGGCCAAGCCAGCTTCACGACTCACCGGTCTAGATCAACAACAACATCAACGGCTGCCACTATCTTGACGACAAGAGGGATATGAAGCCACTACAAAGCGAGTTGATTGCTCTAGCTCCCACGTCGCTGGGACTTCTTTGGTGCTGCCAAATGCCAAGACCCACTTCCGTCAACCGCAAAGAAGATGCAAGCTGCCACAACGACCTGTGCCCTGCACCAATCTGTGGCACAAGGAAAGACCCGTGGCCATATTGCTCACTGCATGTACACGGGGCTTGACTTGTGAGCNCAGAAGTACATGAGGAGCCCAGCTCAATGTACTGCCTTGCCTCACACTGGCCACACTCCGCCTGATTTCTCGACCCGGACCGTTTGCAACACAGGGAAAGACCCGTGGATGCACAAATGCCAAGAACGGGAAAAGGACCGTGCATCTCACTGTGGGCAGCTTTCATCTGAGCCCCTGCAGCCAGGGCATCCAGGGACTTCTTTGGTGCTGCCATGCACATGCCAAGAGCCACTTCCATCAACCGCAAAGAAGATGCAAGCTGCCACAACGACCTGTGCCCTGCACCAATCTGTGGCACAAGGAAAGACCCGTGGCCATATTGCTCACTGCATGTACACGGGGCTTGACTTGTGAGCAGTGGTCTTGACAGCGTTAAGGGGGCATCCTCCGACCGCAGAAGTACATGAGGAGCCCAGCTCAATGTACTGCCTTGCCTCACACTGGCCACACTTCGCCTGATTTCGCGACCCAGACCGTTTGCAACACAGGGAAAGACCCGTGGATGCACAAATGTCAAGAACGGGAAAAGGACCGTGCATCTCACTATGGGCAGCTTTCATCTGAGCCCCTGCAAACAAGGCATCCAGGGACTTCTTTGGTGCTGCCAAATGCCAAGACCCACTTCCGTCAACCGCAAAGAAGGCACCAATCTGTGGCACAAGGAAAGACCCGTGGCCATATTGCTCACTGCATGTACACGGGGCTTGACTTGTGAGCAGTGGTCTTGACAGCGTTAAGGGGGCATCCTCCGACCGCAGAAGNCAGAAGTACATGAGGAGCCCAGCTCAATGTACTGCCTTGCCTCACACTGGCCACACTCCGCCTGATTTCTCGACCCGGACCGTTTGCAACACAGGGAAAGACCCGTGGATGCACAAATGTCAAGAACGGGAAAAGGACCGTGCATCTCACTGTGGGCAGCTTTCATCTGAGCCCCTGCAGCCAGGGCATCCAGGGACTTCTTTGGTGCTGCCACGCACATGCCAAGAGCCACTTCCATCAACCGCAAAGAAGATGCAAGCTGCTCGTACGACCTGTGCCCTGCACCAGTCTGTGGCACAAGTTTCAATGACCCCACGGGGCTCGACCTGACTTCACTTCTGAAAAAACATCCGGGGGCCGAGCTTCCTCAAAACACGGTGAAGCGGCTGCCTAGATGGTGGCAGGGTGAGCACTGCAAGAAACCAGGAGCACACGGCAGGCAGAAGGCCTCAGGTGCTTTTGAGGATTTTCAATGAAAAAGTTGTTCACCTCGGACATCTTGTCGAGGACCTGGAGTGACGACTCATTTGCAAGCCCTAGGGCTTTGTGTGTAAGGGACTTGTAGTTGTGTGGACACTTCGCACCCTTTCGGTGAGAGCACTTTTGGAACTATAAAGGAAATAACGCCGAACTCGAAAGCAGACACTTCTATCGGCAGAATTGTGAAATGTCGGTTCTTGCGTCAGACGGAAGTATCGAGCTGCCGAGGGGGCAAGGGTGCAGTCGATGCATGTTTTCATTCATCCATCCATTCATTGATTCCTTGATCCTCAACTCCTTGCTTCCTTCCTTCATGGTAGCTTCCGAGTATTTCCGAGTGATATCAAATCCACAGAGCAACGACAGTCACAAGTCGTGGCCCTACACGACCCATCTCTGTGACGACACCCTCGAGGATCGCACACTTATGGGCCACCCATCCCTGCAGCCGTTTTCGGATTCTTGATACATCGGCATGCCAAAACGATTACAGTTGCGATGAGCTGCAGCTTCGAGGCGGCAGGGAAAAGTCTGGAAAACCGAAGAGGGTCCCCCAGATTCCCTGTGACTGTTGCCATGGTTGTTACATTATAGCAGTGTTGAAGTCCAAAACAACAACTGTGACGTCACGAGGATTCAGGCTCCAAGCCCCCATTCCCGTGTCTGTTGCATTTGTTGACATCGTCGCAAGTACATGTCCAGAAACGTGTTACGAGGATTCAGCGCCTCCCACATACCATGAGACTATACCATCATGCCGGGAGGCTAGACGCCTGACCACATACCATAAGTAAACCCGCTATCTATCTATCTGTGTATATAAATGTATGTATATGGACACACACTTCACATGAATATCAAACAACAACGAATAAGCAGCTAGATTGCATGTTTGTATGTCCGTATGTACGCACATCGTCTCCCACGTCATGTCCATCTCAAAAAGTATCACAACAAGACCTCGACTGGCCGTAGCATCGCTGTGTAGTCCCCTAGCCTCCGAGACGATGTAGTCTCTCCAGTGGCGTTCCAAAATCACCGCCACATCCTGGACGACAAGAAAGGGCCCTTACGGCAAAGCTCGGCCAAGCTCCGCTCCGCACCTTGCCTTGCGATGCTCCTCCATGTGATGGATGAAGTCGCTTGGAACGAAAGAGCGCCACCTGGGGTCCACCGCCTCAGCCCATGAGTGGGTTGCCGGCTTTCTTTCAAGCCCACCTGGGGTCCAAGCCGCACCGTTCGGACCTGCAGCTTTGGGGCTTCCCACTATGAAAGAAGCTGCTTGCTGCCTTACTGCTGCCCTGCTCCGCCTCGGGCTGCACCCTTGTCCCCGACCTTTCCGCAGCGCGTGGTGTCCAGGATCCGGTGGCGATGGATCTCAACAGGACATGCAAGGGTACTTGCAAGTGCTCTTTGCGATGTATGGATTTACGAATGGACGGGGAAGTGAAAGCCGCCTCTTCGCCAAAACGACGCCAGACGGCCATGGTCACGATCTGGGAAAAGTGGGCGAAAAAATCGAGGCGCCGACAGAAGACAGGACCGCTCTGCATATGTTTTCTCTCATCAGCAGTTTCGGGGGGTGCGATTATGCATCGTCAAGGTTCCGCTGCACACAGGCACACGCGCCACGTAGCCAAACGCAAGACCTCAGAAGTCTAGCTCGCCGAATTTGGCCGAGCACGTTGGCCCGAACAGTGATGGAATCCGCACGCTGCTCAGCTTCTGTTGTCTGCTGCTCCACCCGCGTGGCTGTGGGCAGCTGCAAGTCTCTTGAGCACGTTCGTGACGACAAGATGCCAGGGCCCGGAGGTCCGAGCTTGCCCTTCACTGGCGCTGCCAGGGCTTCTGATTCTGCACGAAGCACAACGCTCGGTCCAGGACTCCAGCTCTGCAAGGCTCAGCAGAGCTGGGCACGGCTCAGGGCGGCTCTGCAGAGCTCACTTCTCGTGGCAGGTCTTCTCAGAGGCGGCTTTGGACTCGGAGATCTGCGGACGACGAACCTTCCACCTTCGCTGCACTTCACACTTCAAAGCACTGCGGGAACCGCCCGAACCGACCCCGAAGCAGCATGTCCGTTAGGAGCTGGCATGAGGAGCAGGGCGACTGCCAGTGCAACGGCCTCCCACGGCTTTCTCAAGCGCGATCGCCAACAGCGATAATGCCATGTACAGTGAAAAACTGCAATGCAGGAGCCTGTACAATCAAGCCCATGGCAAACGCCGGACGCCAGCACGTGGTGCCGTGGCAAAAGCTGCCTCGCCGCTTTTCAAAGTTGGCTTCGGGAGCAGCTTGACGAGTACTGAAGGGACTGGTACCATCCAAGTGCCTTCGCCCTGCAGCTCGGCCTGAGTATCGTAGAGACCTCCCACCTGCTCACTGGCCCGCCAGGGCACGCGATCACGTGTTATGCTCTCTTTCCACTCGTACACCCCCCCCCAACCGCGTAGGATGTCAGCAGCACTGCCACCGCGATGTGGCCACTGTGGATGTTAAACATCACACCAACCTGATTAAGCGAGCTTCAGCACTCGCCATACGAAGTGGACCCAGAACTGCCATCAGGCCTGCACTCTGTCTGCAGCCAAGGATCGTGCGAACCGTAAAACCGCTTGGATATGTATGACGGCATGATTGCCTTGGATGCTCGTGTTGGTTCGATGTCTTGCTTGTCACAAAAACTAGCTAGAGCCTTGGCAAATTCGACAAACACCCCTCCCTCAGTCAGGTACCCAATTGGAGCCATATGCCGCAGCAATCACTGCCAACGCCGGCAGAAGCATTGCAGGGACAACCTGCACACGGCGAGACAGAGGTTGAAGTCATCTGCTGCCTGGAGTCACAGCCCAGCCTCCTCTGGCAGCAGGAAGAGAGCAACAGAGGCCAGAATCACTGCAAAAGCACTCAGGAGGAGATGGTCGGAGCGGTGGATGCCTCGGTACAAGAGAGCTTGAATAACTGTCATCGTCATCGCTGCGTTGCGGCGGCCTCGTGGCTCCAACGTGTCCATCGCCAAACCACTGAAGATGCGGCCCAGAGAGTTGCAGTACGGCCTTTTGAACTGGAACGTGCCGCAAGACGATATCAGTTCTGGCAGGGCTTTCCACTATCTTCAGCTTCGCGACACGGTGCGAACATAAACTGGCCGACTGTCTGGTGAGATTCCCAGCGAGTCACCTATCCTGCAGCCAAAGGCAGAAGCTGGGCTCCAAGGCCGAGGGATAGGCGATGGCTTGCTGCGGCTGCTTGCGGCTCTTGCTTTGAGAACTTCTGGGCTCCGGGAAGAGAGGAGAGCACAACGCGGCCGTGGGTAGCCCTAGGGCTCGCAGATTGAGAGCTTTCTTGGAGTTTAGACCAGGGCGCAGCGAGAGGTTGGCGATGTAGAGGCCAGAGCCAATGCTTTGGACCAGGACAAACGGCAGCAGAAACAGCCAGAAATCAGCTCGGCACCTTGGCAAAAGCCGGCAGCTGAGCAACGAGGAGACTAGCATGGCCAGTGGCAGGAGCGGGACGAAGACAAGCTTTGGGAGCTCTCAGGCGGTTTCAGGGGGCATCCTGGGCTCGACGCTTACATCGGGCGCTTGAGGTTTTCTGCGTTTTGAAAGCCTGTACGTCCACTTTTGGAAAATTTTGGCGGCATATGCGTATGGTCGTCTGTCTGGATTCGGGATCTGTTGCTTTTTGGGACTCGCATGCTGGCTTCGCTGCGTCGTTGTACCCTTCCTTCTCTCATTGATTCCTTCCTGGCTCGCTTTTTTAAATACATGTGACGAAAACTGCTAAAACTCACACTGATCAGAAGGCACCGAGACTAGTCCCCAGATGGTAAGAAGTTGATGCCTCATGGTTCTTCAGTTGGAGCAACACACCTGGAAACTAGGCGAGACACACAGCAGTCCCTTAAGCGCAGCACAAGATATCGCGGCGGCTCAGGGATGGTGAAGAAGATGCAGGAACAGGAGCGGCTTCGGGAAGCTCCTCTTGCTCTTGGCGACCATACCTCACAAAGTAGAAGACATCATCACCATATGATGCATCGATCAAGATAAAGACTCAGCCACGCGTCTAGGACCACAAGTAAACAATATTGCAGATGTAGCAACTTGCTTGCAGCTAGTCACGTTGTTGCTGGTGGTGGTGAGCGTCCCCCAGCCTTTCGAGGGCACAGCGAGGTTCTGCATCCACTGCAAGACAGCCGAGTCTACACGCCTCGTCCTTGTGTTCTAAGCGACCATAGGCTGTTGCACGAGACCCACCACGCAGCAGCCTTACCAGAGCGAAAGACTACCCCGAGTTTTGCAAGGCCCCCACTCTTGCTCCATGCATCCTCGGCACGGCATAGTGCAAGCTGCCAGCAGGCCAGTGGCGGAAAAAAGCAGTGCAGTTCCCTTGAAGTAGGCATCCAAGTCCTGCAGCTTCAAATCTCATTAGACAGGCTTGCACTGCGTACATGCAGGGTGTCGGGGTGTAGGGAGTGTGCGGCGTTTGCTGCTTTTTCAACAAAAATCAAGTAAAGCCCGAATCTGGTCCAAACTCCGGAGGTACAGGAGTGGTCAATGCTAGACTTAGGCCTGAAGCAACCGGAAGTTGTACAAAAGAGCAGCCAACAAATTACGACGCAGCAATGCGAACTTATACAGATCCTGATACACACTCGCGCCGCAAACGGCAGGATCTAATTGTCACTCTAGTGACTTCAGTGAAAGATGTTGCCTGTGCTGCCTTGTGAGTGCAAAGTTCGCCGGAAATTGATATGTTGCAAGCGATTTGTTCAGCGACTGTCAGAACTCGACATTCTCCGAGGCCCTACGTGGCAATAGTAGTGGAGCTTCTTTGTGATATGTCCTGCTGCTGTTATCATGCTCTCTTCCTAGTCGTTCTATGAGGTTCTCAAACATACAAGGTTGTCCTTCGTTTCTGCCAGCCGTGTTTGCAAAGAGTCGGATGCCTGGTCCCTGGCATAAGCACCCCGGTGCCCACAAACAGCAAGCCGTGATCTCAAGGGCCCGATGAACTCCTGTAGCTGCCCGGTGTCCTCCTGAAAGAAAGCGAAAAGGAGAGTGACGAAGGCAGCAGAGAGGCCGTAGCCAGAGGAGACGATGCCGGTGATAATGCCCTGAGCACTGAAATATCACAGGAGTCAAGGAGAAGACTGTCCACATTGGACCAGAAATGATTTTGGCATCACTGGCACTTGCCAGTTGAAAAAAGCACATAAACAACTGTCCAAATCTTCTTGCCGGGCACCTGCATCTTTGGCGGAGCTTCCACGATGTTCGTGAAGAGGCCGGCTTGAAAAATTGCCACGGAGCCCTGTGCCAACAAACAAGCGAGCTGCTCAATTACAAGCTTCAACATACCCTGCATCGAACGAGCCGTTGCCCATTAACCGGCATGTCGACTCTCATTTTGGAAAGCTTTGGATTGATGGCGAGGCCCCCCCCAAGTGTAGCAGCCATCCACGACCTTGCATAGTTTCCCAACCCCATCAAGCATGTCGGCACCAGGTGTGGCTTCTGCTTCTGCTGTGTCAAAGCATGCTGCATGCAAAAACACCACTCTCCAAACCTGCATGAGCCTCTCGCATGTAAGTAGTTTCGCTCGCACGCCTTCGTACTATTACACCAGCAAGAAGCCTAACAATAGCCGGAGATTTGTTAAGCTTGCCTGTCTGTGGGTAGTACGACTCCAACATCAATCAATGGATGATGCAGGGCGAACACTTAGGTTGCAGGGGTGACCAATGGCGCCAGGTGCATGGATTGTGGTCTTTCAAAACTTCCACTGGCCCACCTCTAGCATCTGCCGCATTTGTTTTCACATGGCTGTTTCCACATCATCTGTCTTGGTGGCGGAAGCATCTAGCCGGTCCGTTACACGCGAGGCAATCACGGACAAGTCCGAAGTCCAGTTTGGCCCATTGGAAAGCTGTGGGCACAGCAGGAAGGGGTCGGCCGGTCGGCGGGCCATTCTTCACGAGTCATCCTCCCAGGTGCGCCTGCTGCACCAGGAAGTACCACGTGGCCAAGGAAGAGACTCCTCCACATTGATCGCCACTGAGCATGCTGGCGAGGCCCAGGTTCCCAGCGGCTGTGAAGGCTGCACCTCATGGGCTCAGGATGCCACGATCTCAAAATGGGCCAAGCTGGGGGAGCCACCATAAAGGCTTGTCCCCACCGGGCCATACAGATCGAAGAGGGTGCCCGGAACGATGCCCAAGCCCACACCGGCCTTGCAGCTTCGTTTCAGTTACAGTTCAGAGCAACGGAGATGCGAAGCTTGTTACAACAAGTCCCACGTCCTGCCTGACCGGCCGCATAGACGACGTCCAGCTGCTGCGCCGTCAGACTACATCTGGTCATGATCTGCACCTCGAACCTGAAGACCGGCTTGCAAGGGAAAGATAGCACACCGTTTGAGGATAGACTCACAGGGGTCTAGTAGACGAAGCAGTCAGCTGGCGAGCTCTTGTAGAGGCAATCCTCACAACCAGGCCCCACCAACCTGGAGAAGGCATAGAGGCTGCCACCACATAGCGCCATCCAGGTTCCCAGAAGCAAGCGAAGCACCTTTCTGCATTCAGAACCGATGCCTATCAACAGCCGACATCAATAATCATGGTGAAGCCAGTCGTTTGGCCCTCCCTCTAGCCCTCTTCTGCTGGCGTTCGAAACAGCTCGTATTTGTCACTGTCATACGAGTTGAATCACTGTCTTCACAAATCTATCCGTATCAATCACATACACCTAGCTGAGAATATCTACGGCTGTTGAGAAAATGCGACAGAGCCATCCTGATGTCTTTGAACCTAAGACTTTGAGGTGCCAGGCAACTACTCGACATGAGTGTAGCAAGCTCCGTTATCGCCCGCTTCCAATACAAAGAACAAACTTCATGCCTGAAAGCCATGCCTCTGCTATTTGTCATGTGCTCTACGGCACCTCCCAGGAAAAAACGGCTCGGGGGGCTGTTAGAGAAATTGTAACACACCGCGACACTACAAAGCCTAATAATTGCAATGCGACCCTAAAAGACAAAATCAAACGAACAAACAGCCTGCACTGTGCGAGCCGTGAGGAAAATGCACACACCCTTTGATGATAGTTGGAGATGCCCGCTCTGCGAAAAAAAACCATGCCCGCCTTGGAGCATGAAACCGAGGGCATTTTTCAAGAGCACTACAAATACTACCGTTGCAACTGAGGAGAGCAAGGAGTAAGACGAGCAAGTACTCATACTACAGTTTACAAAGCTGCTGACATCCAGGAATCCAAGACATGAGGAGCTTGCACCGTCGTCATCATGAACGACCATATCAACAATAACTACAGCACGAGGAGTCAACAGATGAGAACGCTAGCCACTACTCGTTCTATGCAAGTTGAGAGAGTGTGACAAAAACAACATACTACTTGATAAGGAGACTGCTTGTCAAGCAGCGAACCTGCTTGCAAGTCGCGCCATTCTCCTTCAGCCATGTGGCAACCTGTGCTTCGCAAACAGGGACAGTCACGCAACCCTGCATCGGGAAGCCAAGACATCTCTGCCAAGGCATCCCTTGGGTCCAAAACCCTCACGGCCTGTTCCCTGCTCAGCACTTTCTATCGGAATGTGCAAGAGACATCTGTCTTGCTTGGAGAAAGAGACCACCCCTCAGACGGCCGATCGATCGACGAACTCTACATTGTGAACGTACTGCACAGGCCGTTCTCGTCTGTGCACGGAAGATTGTGCAGGTGCGGCACTTTGGCCGAACACCCTCCTGAAGCAGAACAATGCAATTGCCATGGCCACCAAGAATATCAACACGACGCCTGCTCCGAGAAGCTCGGAGTGATCATTTGCAGATTGGATCCACCGGAAGAACCAGCTTTGCAGGTTTGCCCTTTCAGCCAAAAAACCCAGCATCTCGATCAGCCCAACGAGAATAGCTACCAAGCCTGAGGTCACAGTGACGAACAAATTGAAGTAGATCTTCATCTTGTCATCCTCACAGTTACGAGTGTGAGCAGCGATGGATCGCAAGCTCTCACAAACAATGCTCTCCACCAAACATGCCAGTCCTCCGCAGATGTGCGATAGATCCATGCCATCATCAAGCCATTCAGAGTGTCAAGGAGACACATTCCAGACATGAAAAGCAAGGGCAGAAGCAAGATGCAGACGGGCGCAGCGAGGCCATGTGACACTGCTACCACGCCCAAAAGCCCCACCTCCGTGGAAGTGTCAAAGCCTAGTCCGAATAAGAATCCGACAATCAACATGTGCCACGGTTTAGAAATTGCCTGGAACAGTCGTGGACAACATCTCAACCACAAGCCCATAGTTGCATCATGGCCGTGGTCGCCACCTCGACCCTTCCATTCCATCCAAAGCTGCCGAGCCGTGTACAAGTTGAGGATCCCAAGGGCCAGCAAAAAAGTTGAAGAAATTGCCAGGCCAAACACACTGCCATATGCGTGGAAGGTGCTCAGCATGTTTTTCATGAAACTCTTCGTCAACAAGATGCCGCAGCAGGCAAGCAAAACCACCAGAGAATGCCCAAGAGCAAAGAACCTCGGCGACAGCAAGGGTGCGAAGCTTAAGCCCTGCAGATTAAGCGAACATTCCCCTCCGAACTACTCCAACACCCGCTGCGACAGCGGAGAATTCACAGAGTCAGCCAGAGAGCATTCCCACCGTGTGCGGGCTACTCTTCTTGACCGTCAGCTTTCGTGTGATGTTGTCTATTGCAGCCTTGCAAGACACGAAGACCGAAGACCCCTTACTGAAGCTACTGGCAGGGCGTTCCAGATCCAGGGGAGGAGCACGTGGTGTGGCAGCGACAGAAGGGCTCGAAGTGTCGACGCTTAATCAGAGAAAATGCTGCTAGCAAGGCAAAGCGGCGATGTGATCCACGTCAAACGCATGTCGAAGCCCAAACGAATATGCGAGCAGTCCTGAAGCCACCAATTCCGGTACCAACGTCAAAGTGCCAAATAGGCCGATGGTAAGCACCAGGATCACAACCTTTCTGCATCTGGCTGGCTGTGATTACAATGTACATGAACCGCTGCAGGCTGAGCTTCAAGTTGGCAACTTCAATCAAGGACGAGGTGCTACGATCAACGTTGAGCTCTGTCGTCGTCGACTCTCCAGCCTTCAAGGGTTCCGAAAAACACCATGCATCGCAGTCTTTACCAGAAACCCGAGACAGCATTCCCAACCGCAACTGCGGTCCGGACCCAGAAGAGCTGGAGTCGTCCGACTCGACATCGCTCATGGGCCCCATGGCTCGGAAAGGAAGTCCCAAGGACGCACAGGCGCTTCAGGCAATCTATGCAGGAGCAGAGCTTAACGAGGTCTTTATCATGACCGTTAGCAGGGGTTGACTCTGCAAGCTGATATTATGCTCCCGTGATAGCTTCCCGACCACATGTGCTTCGATCTGCGCAAACGGAACGTCTGCAGGTCAAGGCCTGGACTTCACAATCGCAACAGAACCGAAGCTATCCGATCCGAGTGGCACCCCTCCGATGTCCTGCAACCGGAACTGCCATGGCATCGCCGGAGCGCGGGTTAAGGCCAAAAGCAGTGGAATCAGAGTCGAGCTGCCTAGCACAGCTGCTGCTGACAGTGACCCCAAGTGAAAGACTCACCTACATTTCGGAGACCTCATTTTTGGAACGCAGTGCAAGTCAAATTGCAAACGCTCACTGTCTGCAACCACAGTTTGAGCACAAACTCCTGTTTTCGCGACGACCGTGCACGGATTTTCTGCAGTGTCATGCCAAAAAATCCCCTGAGCTTGCGACATTTACATTTCTGGAAATCGTCGGCTGCTTGACGAGCTGCGCCGCAATCTCGAGAACTCGCTCCTCAGCGGCCTGGCAGAGAAATCTCGGACGGGCCCTCACCTTCGCAAGCTGGCTTGAAGACTCCCGGAATTGCTGCATGCTGCAACTACAACTTGTCCTGGTGGGCCACCAGACCAAACTGAGGCGGCTCGGTAGGCAGGAAGCTCGTTAGCCTCAGCAGCTTGCAGGAAAGAAACCGACAGGACTTGGAGCAAAAGTTGGCACTTCGCCAAGCAGCAAGGGTGCAAAGGGCGTGTCATCCCGAACACAGGCATACCTGGAGGCTTGCAGCTGGAAAAGGTCTTCTCTTGCTCGGTGACACCCTTGGGCGGCAAGCGGAGTGCCCATCTCCAGGATTAGATCGTTCTTCACCTTCGCCTTGGTGCACGTAGCATCGAAGTTTCAGCCCGAATTCCCGAAGCCCAGGACCCAGCATTCCTTTTGACAGCACTTGGGAAGGTCGCGGACATCCGGTCTAATTGCATTTGTGCCGGAGTGTGGAATGCTTGCCCTAGCTTCCTGCGGGAAAGAAAGGCTCGCAGGGTATCTAAAGCTTGGCTGCCAGGAAACAAACTTCATCGAGAGGACGTAGTTCCTGGCAAAGTCGCAGAGATGTGCATGGCTCCCTCAACAGACCGGGGCTCCGGGCTCTTCGATCTCTCTGATGAGATCACGAATCTGGCCTACAAAAACCAAGAAGCTTCAAAGGCTCCCCAAGCATGCCAGGCCACTAAGCTCCGGGCTCACAAAGCTGCCAGCATCCTCAAGGTGACTCCCATGAAGACCTAAGCAAAGGGGGGAAGCAAGAGGGGACATGGAAAGATCCACGCACTACCTCGTTTCCATGGCAGCGCCCGCCTTGCCGGATGAATCGCTCCTTCTGGTCGCGCAACATAGAAGAGACCTCACTGGCAAACATTGCAGCTGCGGGCCGACCTTCGAGGGTACTCCGGTGCCGGTCAATTGTTGAGTGTTTCGTGCACAACCTGCTTGACAGTCGTGAACCCCCAGGGAGGTGTCGAAAAAACACAGCCATTGCTGCGGTTGATGCACGAGCTCGTCCGGCTGGGACTCAATAAACCGGATGAAAGCCTGCAAGCATTTCCATATAAATACCGGCGGTGCTAACTCGAACACATGCCACCACAGCTTCCATTCGCGCCATGTCTCCGCACCTGCTGCAGTTCGCAGTGCGCCTTTTTCGCTCGGCAAGTCTCGACCTCGTGCACAACAGTAGCTTATAGAATGGACCATGGCCGCTGGTCCACTCGTTCTCCCTCAGGCCACTGCCCGCAATGCGAAATTCTGCGCATCTTCCTCGTTGAAGCGCAAGGCAAGTCTCTTCACCTCAATCAGCGAAAACTCAACTGTGCACTGACGCTGCTTTGCTGCACCTGCTTGCGAGATCCATCCTCCAGCTCAACGATGTACCGGGATGAGGCTGCCTTGCCGTTCTACAACCACTGAGTTCTGGGATTAAGCAACCCGTGCATGCGCTACATGTTGCTGCAAATCCGCAATGAGGCATCCAACACGTCAGGCCTCGTAACCCAAGACCCAACAGGGCAACATTCGCCATTCCTGTGCTGCATAGTGCAGGACAGCGGCCTTCGTCGGGAGGCACACCACACGTGTCAACAAAATAGCCAGTCCCACACGAGCCTGGGGCTTCCCTGCTGTCGGGCCCTGTTTGCAGAGTGCAAGCCACTCCTGCCAGGTGCGCAGCATCTGCATGGTCACGCAGATCTCGCTGTGGGGGTAGGGAGCTTCGAGGAGGCCTCGGGCGTATGGACCTCGAAGTCCATCGGACTGTCCTTGGCAAGACACTCCGCTCAAAGTCATCGCATCGTCACAGATGAGAAACATGGAATGCAACCGAGCTGCAAAAGCCTCCAGCGGAAGACCGGCAGTCGCCTCACACCGTGACTCCACGCACCAATCCGGGACCATGAAAGTAACTTCCGGGGCCCCTGACATCTTCTTCATCCTTCGGCGGAAGGAACTCTCTTCCATCCGCTCCACTAGGGCTGGTTTGCTCCTGCCAACGGAACATAGCTGAGCCAAGTTCAAGACCATCTCAACTGGAGCCGCCTTTGGAGGGGCCAGGGAGCGAAGCCACGCATTGAAGTCGGCACCCGCCTCAAGGCCAGCCTATGTCAACCCTCTGCAGCCAGTGATGCAGTCGCCGTCTCGACTTACCTCTTGCACTTGAAAACTGGGACAAGACTCCTTGCCTCAGGCGCTCGGTCCGGGTAGCCTTCCTGCGGCGGGTCAGGGTCGAGTCGAAACCTCCACCAATTTCCCTGAACGAAAGACACCGAGCTGGCAAGTGTCCGTTTCAGAACGAACCGAGTGAGTGCGCCGCTGTGCCGTCAAGCAACATGCTGACAAGCTGCGGTTATTGCTGAAATCAACTTCGCAGAATGCTGTTCGCGGCATGCTCCACTGGTTCAGTCAAGAGCATGCACCTGAAAAGTTTGGTTTTAATTCCTCCAGTGGAAGGACTGCATTCCCGTCCTGTGCCCTTGCACTGAGAAACCCGGCAGAGGCCTTCAACCTGGCACAAAGTTGGGTGCAAAACCAACGGCCCGCAACAGACCATGCAAACGAAGCTGTAAGCAGGAAAGACAAGGTAGATTCTTGTGGAGCCGGAAATGAACTCCAGCCAGTGTTTAAGATCTGAAACCCTATTTCGAGGTTTGGCTTAAACCTTGACATGTCGCAATCAGTTCCCGTAAGTGCCTGTTCGCCGATGGGTCAGGGTCACTTCGCGGAACAGAACGGATCTGTCAGGTGGCTGGAAAATGTCCACATTGAGGTGACAAGCCGGCACAGACACCAATACACTCTGCCACGGTGACGCACTATTCTGCTTTATGCCGAAGCTGCTGACCCTCGCTGGTGAAGCAGATTTGTTGATGCCTTGCGGCTGCTACCAGAATGGAGCCCTCCAAGCTTCTCGATTTCGCCAGAAAAATCCGTACCTCGAGCGCAGCATGAAAATCAACACACCAAACTGTGGATCTTATCATTAATCCCGGTGCACCAGGCTCTGAGAAACACTGAGGACGGCACGCTTGAAGTTTGGCACGCTGATTTTTAGCCGTGGGCCAACCTGGCAAGTGCGTTGAAGCTTCAACAGCCCAGCTGCAGCAAACCACAGGCGATCCTTCGGCTGGTGGGAAGTCATCGATGCACAACCATCATGCTAGGCGTGCTTTCATCTTGGAAACCCTATTCAGTGCGAACGAGAACACTGACTTCGTGCTGTGTGATGATCTCTTCTTCATTAGTGTGGTACTGTAGGAGTTTAACGGGAAGTAGAATGGTTTGCTGAATCTGTCTGCTTACATTCGTCAGCTCAACAATAACTGAATCCCGAGCGGTGACACAACGCAGGCAATTACAGCATAATTCAACCACGGAAGCAGGACTAAACCAAACGACACCTCGAAATTATTTGGACATGCTCATGTGTGGCCAAATAAATTTCGTTGATCAAGTGATGCTGTCTGATACAACCAAGCAAACAAATCTGGTCAAGTTGGCACTACAAAATGGTGGTGCGCTCACTTCATACATTGCAAGCGCTGGTGTTGTGCCTTTGCGACGACCTGGGTACGCCACACCCCGCAACTTCCAAGGACGAATCGCGTGAAACAAGTTCTTCTGGTGCGTGTTTAATTTTTTCTGGATAGCCCCAAGTTGCACCGAATACCCATCTCCCCAACGTTTTCAAACTTGCACTTTCAGTTCGCGGCCACCGAGCGTTCGATGGGATCAGACGACCAAACCGACTGGAGTCGGCCAACAACAACTCGGCGACTTTCCAAAACTTCGGTTGTAACGGACCGATAGCAGCAACTTCCCAATGAAGTGACAACCTCCCCCGATCTGGCACGCCGAAGTAACGAACAAGCAATGTTCCAGCCCGGCTTCCGTTTCCTACCGCGTAAGGGGGACGGGCTCCGGGAATTGGGTACAGGCACTGGCACTCGGGCACTTCGCACTCGGACCCCTTCCTTTTTAACCAGTGGCTGAAAGTCCAATGATCCCGGGGACCGGTCCGGTTCGGACCGGTCCGAGATGAAAGCTGAGATCCGGAGAATCGGAGGCATTCTACGGAATCGACCGGACAGCAGTTGGTATAGCCGGAAATCCATCCGGAATACCAGACCTGCGTTCAGCAGACTTGATTTTGTCTCAAAAACAAGTCGGACACTACCGGAAATCTTCAGCCACGGATTGGACGAAGACGTAAGACAACAGATGTAACCGGGCGCACCGGAGCCGGTGGAGAGCGGAAAAGAGTCCATCCCGGTATAGGAAAGCATCTCCAAGACTCGGAGAGACTCACCGGCATGCCGGAACGCACAAGTGGAGGAACCGGAAAAATTCAGAGAAGGCTGGAGGCAACCGGGAGAAAGGCGGCAGCCGGGGTGGTGGCGGGTAAAGCTAAAGTTAAAGCAGTGAGCCCGGGAAACGGAAGCTGTCTGAGCCGATCAGCCTGATGGCAGTAATCCCTTCCCCCTAACATTAAACCCCCCCTAATTTGAAAACTCCCATCCCCCGGAATTCGCAGATTCGAGCCCGCAATTGAAAGTTCATTCAAAACATTAGGGGTAGCTAGGATTGCATTAGTTTTAATAGAGCCAAGACTACAGCACTGATCAAACCGAAGAGACTAGAGCTTTAGAGTTTAAAGGGCTTAGGGCTCAGGGCTTAAAGCTTTAGGGTTTGGGGCTTTAAGGCTTAGGTTTTAGGGCTCAGGGCTCAAGGTTTTGGAGTTTGAGGTTTAGGGCTTAGGGAACAAGAGCTTTAGGACAAAGGAATTATAGAGGCTACAGGCTTGGGAGACTGTCTGCTCTACAGCCGGAACGGCTGCATGATGGGCAGTTTTTGTGTTGGCTCATTAATTTTTACTCTCAATCCGAAACCCAGATACCCGGAAACCCCCCTATTCCAAAAAACCCAGTCCCGAAATCTAGTTTTCATATTGGGCGGGGGGAGGGCCTTCAATAAAAGGGGCGAAAGGATTATTCCGTTGCGACCCGGCCAAACAGCTGCGAGACACCGACTAGTGTTGGATGCCAACCGCGGTGCTCGCATGTGACGCCACCTCGTGCGATTCTCAGATCCCTGGTTTCAGAAATCGAACTACGACTTTGCACTCAACCAGAACAAGCCAACAAACCCCAATGATCTGGAACATGACCATTTGCATGAGACAAAAGTCAGAATACAAATCAAAAAAAAGGACTGGCCCTCCCTCCTTTCGAACGAACGGTCCAGAAAAGGATGGAATTGATGGAATTGATGGGGGGCAGCCCGTCCTCCACTGCCTAACTCGAAGTGCACGACGAAATCGTACACTACCTGAGTGGAGGATGCCGTCCTCTCACCTATCACTTCTACAGTGACCGGGGGCTGGGCCCCAGACCTTCGACGAAGGGGG